>PVJC01027343.1:0-23346 GCA_004026665.1 Murina feae
CGCCTCCGTACCTCTGTACTTTGCTTCCGCTGCTGCTCTGAGTCTCAGACTCTTCTCTGGTTGTAGGATTTTCACTCAGCCAGCCGTCCTGTGGGTGCGAGTGGTATCCGTGCGTTCTTCTCGTGGTTTTTCTGAAATAGTTGTTCACAGCTGCATATACGGTGTCTACCCTATGCCGCCATCTTGTTTCTCCTGTATTCAGATTTTAATGTTAGTCTGTTTCATACAGAATGCTAGTTATTTCCTACCCTTGTTTTTCTTGCTTTTAGTTAGCCCACAATACTGCTGTCAGTTTGGTAATATTTTTTATTGTTTTTCTTGCTTCTAAAATAAAGTCCAAACTCCTTGACATGACATACAAGTCTCTTTATAAGCTATTTTTAATGAGCCTTTCAAGCTTTATCTCCATCACTTATCCCCTTGCACCAGTGCCATTGGACTTACCACCTTTTCGCTGACCATACATACCATGGTTGATCTTCCACATTGCCATTCTTGTGTACTTTTTCTAAGAAGTCTCTTCTAATGCCAATGTTTTTCTGCCTTCCTCTGTTCTCTTATAGGTTTATATCATCTTATTGCTTTGTAATTATTTATATACTAGGGGCCCTGTGCACAAAAATTTGTGCACTCGGGGGCGTCCCTCAGCTCAGCCTGTGCCCTCTCACAGTCTGGGATCCCTCGGGGAATGTCCACCTGCTGGCGTGCCTGGCCAGCCTGGGTGAGGGGCTGATGGCTGTTTGCAGGCTGGCCAGGCCCTCCAATGGGAACCCTTACCCCATGGAGGTGTGGCCAGCCTGGGTGAGGGGCTGAGGTTCTTTTCAGGCTGCCCACAACTCCCATTGACCCAATGTCCCAGCAAGGCTGGCTGGAATCAGGTTTCTGGGGTTTATTTATCTTCTATAATTGAAACTTTGTTGCCTTGAGCAGAAGCCTAGTCAGACCTGTTTGCTTCAGCTCTGTGGCTTCTATAATTGAAACATTGTTGCCTTGAGCAGAGGCCTCGCCGGCCTAGGCAGGCAGTTTCAACTCCATCGCTGGTGCAACGGAAGCCTCCTGTTTGCTCTAGCTCTGTGGCTGCCGGCCGCCATCTTGGCTGAGTTAATTTGCATACAGCCACTCTGATTGGCTGGTGGATGTGGGTTGGCTGGTGGGCATGGCTTGAGTGTCTCAGAGTGATGGTTAATTTGCATATTACTCTTTTATTAGATTAGATACATCTTCTTTCCTCCATTTAGACCTACGTATGGTAGGTGCTATGCATATTTTCATTTATGTTCTCAGAGTGTGACTCTTAAGTCTGTCTAGCCATCAAATTGAATTTTTTTATAACTGGGGTATTGGCTGTAAGAACATAGCAACCTTTTAATTTGCAATTCTAAAATAAAAAAACTTTATGAGTTGATTTAAGGAATTGATTTTAATTGTTTTAGAAACCACTCAAGAAGGTGATTATTGAAGAAACTGGTAATTTGATACAGACTATTGACATGCCAGAGAGCACTACTGCTGCTGCTCCAGAAAGTAATCCTATTAATGTAGCAGATGCAACAGCAACCACAGGCACTGCAAGTAAGAAGAACTCAAGCCAAGATGACCTTTTGCCCATGAGTGATATTCCAAAAGCAAAAGTATTGAAAATAGAAGAAATCAGTGAGACTTCAGCCCTCCAGTAAGTAGAACTGTTGTTATTTGATAATCTCTAGAATGGTAAAACCAGACCCAGGATTTAATTCCACTAGAAATTTGATATTACCACTGAGTGTTTTGGTTTATACTCATCACTGTAATTTTTTTAACTACCCAACTTCATGGTCTAGTTTTTCTTTTTTATTCTGACTCTTCAGAGATGTTTTGCATAAGGAGTGATCACTGTTCCTTTAGGATAGTGGGAATTTAGAGATAATAAGAAACTGTCTTTAACAAGTTGGTTGTGTTCATTTTCCCCCTCAAACTTCAGTATATTGTTTCCCTTCTTAATTCAGCAAAAAAAATAATTTTTTAAAAGGAAGCTTCTAAAAAATGTAGAATTTAGACAATTACATTATTCTAGCCATTTATATTTAAGATTATTTGTGGGTTGTTTTAAATTTTGTTTGGAAAAATATTTTTAATGTATTTTTGTTGATTTCAGAGACGAAAGGAGAGGGAGAGAAAGATAGAAACATCAATGATGAGAATCATTGATTAGCTGCCTCCTGCATGCCTCCTACTGGGGATCAAACTGCAACCTGGGCAGGTGCCCTTGACTGGAATCAAAACTGAGACCCTTCAGTCCTCAAGCTGACACTCTATCCACTGAGCCAAACCAGTAGGGCTTGTTGGGAATTTTTAAAAATAGTGATGTGTTTCCTTGGTCTATATAAATAAAAGCCTAATATGCTAAGTGTGACCATTTGACCAACCGTTATGATGCACACTGACCACCAGGGGGCAGATGCTCCAAATGGTAGATTAGCTTGCTGCTGGGGTCCGGCTGATGGGGAGTGGGCAAGATGAGTCAGACACACCTTGGAGCTCTTTTGTGGCCCCTCCCCAGCCTCGATCTTGCACCAGTAGGATTCCTCAGTCTGGCCTGCACCCTCTCGCAATCTGGGACCTCTCAGCAGATGTCAGAGAGCCGGTTTTGGCCCAATCCCCGCAGGCCTCTAATGCGAATATAAAAGATACAGATTAGGTTTGTTTTGGGGTCTTGAAATGTTATTCATATATTATTGTGTTGCACTCAACAAATCTATTGGAATTTTGTTTTTAATTTTGAATTTTAGTAGTAATTCTATTTAAAGTGATAGTAGGGATTGTGGGGAAACACTAAATAGGTAGTTTTGTTTGTTTTTTAAGGAGAAAGCATTTTTTTCCTTCTTAATATCTTTCTTGAAACTTATAATTCAGATTTCTGAAAGGCTGAGTTGTAAATATATATGATGTAGTAATATGGTATATAGAAATAGTGTGCTCAGAAAGTGGCCAGGCTAATAGCCCAGAAAATGAGAACAGACATTGTGTAGCATGTGAAAATTTGCAAAAGCATGTCTTCCAAAAAAATATACATATGTTATCAGCTGAAAGAATTCAGTATTTTTAGAATGTAAATAGATAATATAATACTAGTTAAATCAGAAATTTTTAAATCTCTATTGATGCTTTCTTGTAATAAGCTTTGACTAATTTTGGTTCTTTTCAATTGTTTGATGTCTCTGCAATATTTCAGACCTCAAGTTTACATGAAACAGGATGTATGTCAGTCTTCCCATGAGAAGATTTCTACAAAGGGAGACAAATTGCCTGCTCAGTTTATCACAACCGTTCTTCCTCCAGTTCCTGCAAACTCATTCCAGCTTGAATCTGATTTTAGACAATTAAAAAGTTCTCCAGATATGTTATATCAATATTTGACGGTAAGAAAGAGGAAGCTAGTAGTTCTGTTGTAAATAAAAGGTCAAAGACCATCTTTGTCACTCACTATATAATAATAGTGTTATATTTGCTCTTTGTATTGTATAATGTGATTGTAGAAAATGCTCTTATTATCCCTAACCTGACACATGTATCGCCCTGGCCAGACCATTTATTTTATTTTTTAAATTTTTAATTGATTTCAGAGAGGAAGGGAGAGGAAAAGAGAGATGGAAACATCAATGATGAGAGAGAATCATTGATTGGCTGCCTCCTGTCCACTGGGGATTGAGTCTGCAACCTGGGTATGTGCCCTTGTCCAGAATCGAACCCGGAACCCTTCATTCCGCAGGCCAATGCTATCCACTGAGCCAAACCAGCTAGGGCTGGCCAGACCATTTTAAATATTTGCAACCAGGGAATCTTTGGAAATAGGTTCTATTTTTAATTCTCTTCTCTAAAAATAATTTAATGTGATTTCATATATCATAACTTGAACTTACTTCTTCATCCTTCAGGATGGGGAAAGAAGCTAAAATACATTAAATGCCTTTGTGTCAAGTAATGCTTACAATATTTAGGTAATCATCCTCCTGAAAATGAGATTTCATTTGCTCCAAGAAAAAGAATCAAACCACCCCCTAACCGGTTTGCTCAGTGGATAGAGCGTCGGCCTGTGGATTGAAGGGTCCCGGGTTCGATTCCAGTTAAGGGCATGTATCTTGGTTGCGGGCACATCCCTGGTGGGGGGTGTGTAGGGGCAGCTGATCGATGTTTCCCATCGATGTTTCTTACTCTCTATCCCTCTCCCTTCCTCTCTGTTAAAAATCAATAAAATATATTTAAAAAAAGAGAGAATCAAAACCATGTGATATTCACCAAATAATGGATTAACATACTTTTTTCTCCAGTGTAATCCTATATAATAAAAGCGTAATATGCCAAGTGTTTGACCATTCAACCAGTCACTATGACATGCACTGACCACAGGGGGAAGATGCTCCACTCGTAGGTTAGCTTGCTGCTGGGGTCTGGCCGATCAGGACTGGGCGAGACCTGCCAGACAAGCCCTGGAGCCATCCCTTGGTCCCTTCCCGGGTCCCTTGGCCTGGCCTGTGCCTGCTCACAATCTGAGACCCCTTAGAGGATGTCAGAGAACCAGTTTTGGCCGGATCCTCATAGGCCAGGCAGGGGGATCCCATCCCTGGTGCACGGGGCCTCCAGTTATAGTAACAATTCCTTATAATTATGCAGTATATAGTTACTTCCAAATACATTATCTCATGTAATTTTATTTTTAAAACTCTCCATTGTTCTTGCTCTTTGAGAGCTCTAAGTTTCCTGTCTTTCTCATGGTGGTGTACATCTATCTGTTGATGAGGTTTTTCTCTGATTTGTACAGAGCAATTATCTTACTATTCCTCTAACCTTTCTTCTATCTTTAATTACATTTCAGTGTGACAGCCTCCCTCTCCCCATTATTATTCATTATGTATTAATGCATAGTAGTTATTCTTTACTATATTCACCTAAGCAATTATTATATAAGTAATTTATAAGTGAATTTTGTCATAATTTAACTTTCTATTTTTTCCCCAAGAAAATTGAACCATCCTTGTATACTAAGTTGTTTCAGAAAAATCTAGATCCAGATGTATTCAACCAAATCATTAAAATTCTGCATGACTTTTACATTGAGTAAGTTGAATTTTTTTAGTTATACTTTCATACTGTAGTGCTATGCTATTTCTAGGGGTTTGGGAAATTCATTTGTTTTGATATTATTACTACCTTCTATATAGCAATATTAGCACTCTAATAAATTTTACCATGGCATAAGTTGTCAAGATGATGAGTATAAGGAGTAACAAGGGAAATTATTAAGTTTTATTTTTTTAAAGAGAAAAGTAGGGCATGGAAGTGAATAAGTGTTATAGCAGATTAATAACATCTGTGCTAAGCCTCACATTTGAGAATGTTATTTCTTCAATTGACTTGATAAATTTCTTCATCTGGGCACTTAAAATAAAGACAGTATTCTTTATTTTAAGTGCCCAGGGAAAAAGATAAATGAAGACTTTATCTAATTTAATAAAAGAGTAATATGCAAATTAACCATCACTCCAAGACACCCAACCCATGCCAACCAGCCAATCAGAGCGGCTGTATGCAAATTAACTCAGCCAAGATGGCGGCCGGCAGCCACAGAGCTAGAGCAAACAGGAGGCTTCCGTTGCACCAGCGATGGAGTTGAAACTGCCTGCCTAGGCCGGCGAGGCCTCTGCTCAAGGCAACAATGTTTCAATTATAGAAGCCATGGAGCTGAAGCAAACAGGAGGCTTTGTTGCCTGACTAGGCCTCTGCTCAAGGCAACAAAGTTTCAATTATAGAAGATAAATAAACCCCAGAAACCTGATTCCAGCCAGCCTTGCTGGGACGTTGGGTCAATGGGAGCTGTGGGCAGCCTGAAAAGGCCCTCAGCCCCTCACCCAGATCGGCCACAACCCCATGGGGTGAGGGTCCCCACTTGGGGGCTTGGCCAGCCTACAAACAGCCATCAGCCCCTCACCCAGGCTGGCCAGGCATGCCAGCAGGTGGACATCCCCCGAGGGATCCCAGACTGTGAGAGGGCACAGGCTGGGCTGAGGGAACCCCTCCCCTCCCGAGTGCATAAATTTTTGTGCACCGGGCCCCTAGTTTATATATAATTAGAAATATTGTGTTAGTAAAGAATTAAATGAGCTACTTTTAATGGATCATTTGTTTTTTATTTTGTTTATTTCAGGAAAGAAAAGCCATCGCTCATCTTAGAAATTTTACAAAGGCTTTCTGAATTAAGAAGGTTTGATATGGCAGTAATGTTCATGTCAGAACCTGAGAAAAAAAGTGAGATCTGTGACAAAGTTTTTCCATATCTCTTTATTCTTATATTCCTCTTTTATTTTTTAAACAAATGATAGCAAATATTTGTTGATTGTTTACTTTGCCCAAGGTACATACAATTAAATTTAAATAAAACATAATTAAATTAAATAAAATTAAAAAATTTAATCCTGACAATGACATTAATGAGGTGTTGGTATGATTATTCTACTTTTACAAAGGAGGAAACTGAGGCATAGGGAGGTAAGGAATGCCATCAAGGTCATATAGCTAGGAAGTCAGGCCCAGGATTTAAACTTAGGCACTCCTGCTCTAGAGTCTGAGCTGTTCTACTTGAAAATGCAATAATAACAGAATGGTTGAGCTCCTCCCATCATGCAGCATGTGAAGGTTCCCTGCCACAGAGGGCATGTAACTGGGTGTGGGTGCACCAAAATCTAACCCATTCTGTGACAGCTAATTTCCTTGAGTTTGTTTCATTTAAGCTGAATTCCCAAATAAGGGCAGGATTCAGTTAGATGAAGTGGGTAGGGAAGAGTTTTAGACTGAAGGGATGATGTGTTCCGAGATTCTGAGGCAGGAAAGAGCCAACTGAATTTAGAAAATTAAAAGAAGGGTAGTGTGGCTGGATTATCGACTTAAGGGGTAAGGAGTGGCAAGTGATGAGCCTGAATTAGGTCTCTTACTTCTATGTCTCAGTCTTTGGAAGACTCTACTTAAGTAAGATCAAGTGCTGCAAAAATTTCAGATTACCTAGAGGTTTGGGCTATACTATATAGTTTTAGAGAAAAGAGAAAAAAAGTCATTAGAATGCCGGAGTACTAGTGTTTTTAGTTTTTAAGATAGGGAAACCTCGTACCATTTTCAAATCTTTTAGGCTAAATGTACTTTGGGCTCCTTTTTTTCTTTATGTATCTAGCAGTGACATTGAATGAGTCTCAGTCAGTAAGAAAAAATACTCCTTATGTTGTACTTAGGGAAGTGAATATGTAACTTAGATTTTAAAATAGAATTTAAATTAAAAAAAATTCTGCTTCATCTTCAGTTAATCAAAAACAATTCCTGAAATTCCCTGAGAAGTATTGCTCTTAATACTATTCTAACCTCGTCTTAATGTTGAGAAATAGATGAACTATAACAGTATTTTCCAATGTGTAGAGTGTGGACAATTCAGTGGTGTGAAAGATAAAGAATTTTATGTAGTTTATAGGAAGATCTTTGAATGCTTAACAGTTATATATTTTGTTTTATTATATATTATAAAGTGTATAACTAGCCCATCAACTTGATTTTGTAGATGTTATCACTAATTTTCAGTTAGGGTAGTGATATAAAATTTCCTTCTAAAATAAAATTATTTAAGTTTGAAAACCAGTTAATTATATTCTATAATAATAAAAGTATAGTATGCTAATTAGACCAGACAGCTGAATGTCCTTCCGAACGTCCTTCCAGAAGTTCTCCCAGACAAAGCTGCGGTGGCTGCAAGGGCCAAGGGCAGGCAGCTGTGGTGGCTGGCAGCAGCAGCAGCATCGGTGGGGTGATGGGGGCGGTGCCTTCCCCTAACCAGTCCAGTCGCCTCCCACAGAGGACATCAGTAGGACATCCTCTGAGGGCTCCTGGACTGTGAGAGGAGGCAGGCGGGGCTGAAATTCATGCACCAGGCCTCTAGTATTAAGTAAAATAGCAAAATAGAGTAAAAATTTTAGGAAGGTTAGAATGAATTAAGTTTCCTCTGTAAAATTAATGTCATTGAGGGGACAAATGAAATTTTTTACTGCTAAAGCAAAATATTTTGGTAAACATTGGATTGCTATATACTTTTCTGTTCTCGGATTGGCTTTTTAAATATCTGAATTAGAATTTAGAAATAATCTTTATATTATAACTTTCAAATGTAAAATGTTTTATTTGACAGATCAGATTATTCCCTTTAATTTTTGTTTCACTAAACTTTTTTAAAAATGGAGATTAAAATGGGACACTTTTTTCTTTTCTTTTTCAGTTGCACATGTATTATTCAGTCACATAGAGAACTCAGGGTTGAAGGATAATTCTGTTGAAGAACTCAAGAAAAGATATGGTGGTTGATTTCCATTTTTACTAAAATTATGTCTTTGAATTTCACATGTAAATTTTTTCTACTGAAATAAAGTTTTGTTTTGCATTGAAGAAAATGAAATTATACAGGAAAGTACTGTCTTTGGATATAAGTTAATTAACTATAAAGTGAATTGTGATTTAACTAGTGAGAAATGTATTCTTTATAAGTGATCTATTTATAAATCTTTTCTGAAAATAAAAATATAAATAATGAGGTATATTTGTAAAGATCAGTATTTTGTAAGTCATTTAAATGTTAGACATAGATACATCTCTTGTGCCCTATAGTGTAACATGACAAGCTGCTTCATTACCATATGAGTAAAGTTATATTTGTATATAGAGAGTTAAATAGGTAACTAGATAGTTTCTTTATAAGACTTTTTAATATCATTGTGCCAGTTCACTAACAAAATTGCAGATAAGTATTTTTAGTATTTATGTTGAAAAGAGACTTTTAACTAGACTTTTTATATTGGCTCATTGAGGAGTCACAGCATCCTTAAATTTAATGCTTCAGCTTTTTTCTTCATAATATCCATATCATATATATACTAAAGGCACATAATCTAAAGCAAAGTGTAGAAAATTTAAAAACTGGGAATATTTAAGTAGTAATTAGCTTATGTGTGTATGTGTTGTATGTGAGTGTGTATCTATAAAGTCTTTAAAAGCAGGACTAGTATTTCACTCATTCTTGTTTTGTATAGTACTTGGCACAGTTCTTTGCACCTGGTTAGGTGCTCAATTAATATTTGTACAATCTAATTTAATTTAACAGCAAGAATCAATTTTACTAAATTTAAAAGTGGCAACCTAGCAAATTTGGGGCATCCTGTAACTATTGTTAAAATCAACTTAATATTAGAGAGTATCAAATTGTTAAAAAACATACTAAGTCACCCTTGCTGGTTTTGCTCAGTGGATAGAGTATTGGCTTGTGGTCCTGGGTTCAATTCCAGTCAAGGGCACATACCTGATCAGGGCACTTGCAGGAGGCAGCCAATCAATGTGTTTCTCTCACATTGATGTTTCTCTCTGTCTTTCCTTCTCTCTCACCCTCCTTAAAAATCAATGGAAAAATACTCTGCAGTGAGGATTAACAACAACAAATACTAGGTCACCATCCTATAACTGTTATCAGCATCAAATTTAAAACTTTATTTTACACTGTTGATAATTTTTGTTGCATCATACATTGTTATACTTTGTATAGTTGCAGTATGCTTAGGTTAGAGTTTATTATTGTTATGCATTGCTAAATGTATTGTCTTTTTATGGTATTTGACAAATAAAATTTAGCCTTTTATGTATAGCTTACACATGTGTATTGAATTTGAATCACTTGACTTTTTTCTCAAGCCATTACTAAGAACTTGATTTAGATGAATATAAAAGTATTACAAAAGCAAAGAAGTTATTTCTCATTAGAGGCCCAGTGCACAAAATTTATGCACTCGGGGGGTGGGGGGGCGGGGAGTCCCTTAGCCCGGCCTGTGCCCTCTTGTACTCTGGGACCCCTCAAGGGATGTCTACCTTCCAGCTTATGGCCAGCTTAAGCCAGCACTCAGACATCCCTCTCCCAATCTGGGACCCTTTGCTCCTTACTGCCTGCCTGCAGCGGAGGCAGGAGAGGCTCCCACCACCTCAGCTGTGCTCACCAGCTGTGAGCCTGGCTTCTGGCTAAGTGGCGCTCCCCCTGTGGGAGTGCACTGACCACCATGGGGCAGCTCCTGTGTTGAGCGTCTGCTCCCTGGTGGTCAGTGAGTGTCATAGAGACCGATTGTTCCACCATTTGGTCAATTGCATAGTAGCCTTTTATTATATAGGATGGTCTTTGGTTGATTACCTTCCACCCACCCACAATTGGGGCTGGGGAGGGACCATGGGAGGTTGGCCAGTTGGGGAGGGACCATAGGAGGGCTCCAGGGCATGTCCAGCCTGTCTTGCTCTGTTCCAATCGGCTGGACCCCAGCAGCAAGCTAACCTATTGGTCGGAGTGTCTTCCCCCCTGGTGGTTAGTGCATATCATAGCTACTGGTCAGCTGGTCAACTATCTGCTTTCTGGTGGTCAGTGTATGTCATAGCGAGCGGTTGAGCGGCTTTAGCATATCATTAACATATTACTCTTTGGTTGAACAGATGACCAGACTACTGGGCACTTAGGCTTTTATTTTATAGGATATTTTCTTATGTGATCCTTAGAAGAAACTTACAGTCAGGGCAGGTAGTGTTACTGCCATTTTTAACATAAGAAAAGGCGATTCAGAGTCAGTGTTTCCATGATTACAGAGTTTAAAAATAGCAGAGTGGGTTCAAAACATGCTGTCTTCTAACTCAATTACAGCTATTTGGACTACTCCAGTTGCATTATTTGTGTTGTGTTGTCTGGGTAGGAACTAGCCTGAAGAAGTATGAATCCCAAGATTTGCTTTATATTTTTAAAATTCTCACCTGAGAATGTGTAGCTTTGATTTTTATATTTGTAACAACTCGCACAGTGGCTGGTGTATATATAATATATGTTGCTGACTTTAAAATTAAATCCTCAAGTCAGAAAGACCTTTGTCAAACCATGTGTTCCAAGATTAAGTTAGAAAGACCATGACTGTCCTGCAAGAAGTGAGTTGTCCCGAAGGTTGGGTGCATGGATGACGAGGAGTGGATTCCGTGGGAACGGAATTCTGGCACACAATACGAAGGTAATAAATATTTGTTGAATACATGAATGAATGGCTCCAAGCCCTATAGAAAGAGATGAAGAATCCAGATGAAGAGCCTTTTAAGCGTGGCTCGAACTTGCCTGGACATTGAAGACCTTTTCATCATCAACGAGGATTAATTTTCTTTTCTTTTACAGGATTGTGTTCAGATAGTTCCTCTCCCCATCCCAAAACTGCTTTTAAAGGGAATAGGAATTTTCTATGGAATTTCTCATGTGGAACTCTCTTACTGGTCACAGCAGTTCAATCAGGCTTGGTGATTAATATAGCTGCCATTTATATATACTCTATTGTGTGCTAAATGCTGTACCAGGGGCTTTGCATCTATCATCTCACTTAAATCCTGGAAACAGGCTCCGGGAGATAAGTTTACCTGCGAAGCTGGGAGTCAGGCAGAGGTTAGTCTGGCAGGCACTTGACTCTTCTGTGCTATAGTCAATGTTGAACAAATGGGAACAGAAAAGCAGGACAGCTGGCATTTCTTTCGTATTACTGCCACCCACTGGATCTTTTGAAAATAGCACCTATGTGGCTGAAAGCATGTTGGTAAGAATCAAAGGGAAGGTGAATTTTAATTTCTTAGCAAGGCTGTTCAGTATCTGTAGAAGACTGCCAGCATGTCTAGCAAACGTGAAGGTGTAATCTTTGATCTTGTTGCCCAATACTGAAACCTGGGAAGCAAAGATGATGAGAGGAGAGAGTGGCTGACAGTCCTATATGAGTTCTGTGGTTCGTTCAGTCAACACAGGTAGGTCCTGGAGGCCTCCCTGCCCGTCACTGTGGTGGTAGTTGGCACATGAGAAAGGAATTCGTGTTTCTTTGAGCCCTGTTCTGATTCACTCTGTCCTGCGTAGTTGCCTGACCCCTGTGTCTTGGTCGCACGAGGCTGTGAGGTCACTGGGGGAGTGTCACCTCAAAGGCAGGGAGGACCCTAAAGGCAGTGCCCAGCCACGGCCACATCAGAAGCCCCATCGGCCTTTACCAAGCAGAGGCCCCTTTTCTAGTGTGTCACAGGGTCTTTCTAGGGACTAGAGTGCATGCGGGAAGTTCCTTCAGTGCTTTAGTGCATGGGACCTGCATCTAAAATGAGTATCAGACTGGACTTTGGAGAGGAAGAGAGGTCACACAAGTGCAGTCACAGAGGACTGCAGATGTTCTTCCTTTGAGAGGGAGGGGGTGCATGGTTATATGTGTGCATGTGCACATAGTGTGTATGTGTGTATCATGGGAAGTGTAAGAGTCTGTATAGGATACTTGAGTCTGTTTTAACTACCAGCATACAGATACCTGCTTCTCTTCTTCTTTCCCTGCCTCCCAATTTCTGTCATCAATAAATTGCTTTGATGTTTACTTTAAATTGTTTTGATGGTTACTTTATGGAGTCCGTTTAATATGGTGATTTGGGCATTTATTCTCACATTTATTCTCATTGGGCAATTATTCTCATAATTGAATATGCATGGAACATCAGAGCATAAACTGTGAAGTCAAGGCAGATCCTGAACTAGGGTGAAATAGTGTGTTTGTAATGACATAAGGCGAGCTGGGACCAAGAAGTTGTCATAGTTCTGTGGTCATTGGTTTGCTATTCTGAAGATTATACCATGTTCAACCCTTTCTTTTCCACTCTGCATCAAGTTTTTTGTGAATGCCAAACATCCTTGAATTCTTTATGATTAGTTATTGCTCATGGGGCAGGTGGTAGCTTATTAGGATGGCAAGAGGATCAAAGGAAAGGAAAGGACTCATCTATTGCTTCCCAGCAATAAATTGAGACAACCGGCATGCCAGTCTGGTTCTCTGCTACTGACCTGATTTTAGCCCTAAGAGCCTTCAATTCAAAACCCAGGGCAGTGGTAGTATCCTGGAGTCTGGCCATGATGAAGCCCTGCTTGGTTATAGACATGACCGTGTCCTCTTCTTTAGCCCTGGATTAGGCAGCCACCACCAAGAGCTGGAGGGGTCCTCTTGCCTAAGGCATCTCCCCTCTGGCCTGCTGCAGTCCCCGAAACCCATCCTAGACCTCTTGGGGACAGGTCTAGGATGAAGCCCCCATTATGCAGACTCCAGAGAGAGCAGATTCAGATTGACTTATATAACTGTCTCTAGGTATCCTCAAGGGCTCCTGCTCTAGGGGTCATTCATTCCTCTGATGGCCCAAAACATGGCCTGAGCCTTCTTCCTGTCCCTGGAGAACATCAGTCTTCTACTGGGGTCCAGAAACACTGAGTCCAAGGAGTGCTCGCACAGGCACAAATCTGTCCTGACTTCCCCTTGTGAGCTCTCTGGGCTGCTGCTGCAGGCTTCCCTGCCTGGCTACCCCTCCTCTGAACCCCAAGTGTGAGCACAGGCCCCCGCTGTCAGCCTCCCACTCACGGTCATACTAGAAGGCAGAGTCTGATACAACGTAACTGAATACTTGAGGACCTGTCACAGCGCATGGGGCCGAGAAGAGGGGAGGCCCCTGTGCTCCTGGAGCCCACTGCTCTGCACGGGACCCCCTGAAGGCCAGAATTCTCTACCAGCTGGTGAAGCCAGTGGAAGCAGAAACAGCTGCAGTCTCGGCCCAGGTCACTGCACTCTGCAAAGATGACTTCTCCGAAGGAGCGTCTCAGTCCGCAGCCTCTGCCCTTGCCCTTGGATCACTGCTGCTCCCAGGACCTCCCTGGAAGAAAGGGCAGGCACTTCCTTCAGACATGCTTGACCGAAACTTAAATTGTGTTTCCAGAACAATGGGAGAGTCTTCCCAAAGCGTCCCGTGAACACACAAGAATGCAGAAAAAATACTGTCATTCCCTAAATGTGGGCTTTAAATATTTTGTTTGTTTCATGTCTGTTATATCAAGTACCCGGGATTTGAACTTTACCCTTTTTTCTCACCTCCTCTCTTTCGTTGCCACCCAAGAAAGCCTGATTCGGATCATCAGAGTAAATCTCTGCACCACACTGGGTGTGGAGTCTGAACTCAGGCCCTGCGGTCTGAAACATGGTGGTGAGGCCAGTGCATGTTGCCATCTCATTTCTCATCACATTGGATTCGTCACTGCATTTGAGAGAGCAGAGAAGAACAACGTTTTTACTAGCAATCAAGCAGAAACTTACCACCAGAGAATTCTGAGCCCAGGCCTAAAGGAAATTCAGGAAATCACAGAAGGGAATGAGGCTCCTTAGGTGAACTTGGAAGATCCTGTTAACAGGTCAGCTTTCTGTGCATCACCTGAATTCAGGTCTAAATTTTTCATTACTCTAGTGATCAATATTGATCTTAGTTACATGACCCCTAACATTTGTTAGAAGGAAATCAGAGTCTCATTTGTGTGATTTTGTTAGGCTTGCTTTTGACTTAACTTGGAGCTGTTTTATTGTCCTTTTAAGGGCTGCACTTTTAGCTTTGATCAGAAGGTGGCAGTGTGCCTTCCATTTTGGGATTTGGATGTGAAATCTTGTACCTCCTCCTGTTAAGGTGCTGTATAATAGGGTGGTACATTGTGAAATCATGATGTAATGTGTTCATGGACCTACTACATTAAAACAATTAAAAAACTGATTCTGAATTATAGGAATGGGGTCATATACATTCATAAAAATGCTTATTTTTATCAATCAAATGGTGACCACAACATTGTACTGATATTCAGTGGGTAAAATAGAAATATGTTAACTCAAAGATGAATGAAAATGAAACAGAAGGCAGCTATATGTTCAACGAATTAGGAGTTAAGAGAAATGAGAGGTTACTCTGGTCCTTCTTAGAGGGAGCTGCTAATTAAAAGGATGGGGTAGGGGCTTCTAGATAAAGATGGGGGATTGAGCACATTTCTCTCCCGCTAGTAAAATCCTAGTAAATGATTAAAAATGAATAAATCATAAACAGGCAAAAGGAAATAGGACATTAGGAAATGAGATACCAACAAATTTTGGAATGATGAAGGTAAGGGGAGTTGTAGAAAGGATTCGCATGAAGGAGCATAAGAAAGGTGTTATAGGTTGAATTGTACTTGATCCCAAAATTCATATGTTGATGTCCTAACTCCCCACATCTCAGAATGTGACTGTTTTTGGAGGTAGGGTCCTTAAAGAGGTAATTATGAGAACCCTAATACAATATGATTGTTGTCCTTATGAGAAAGATTAAGACACACACAGGGAAGATGACATGAGGACGGGAAAAGGGGCCATCTATAAGCCGAGGAGTCCAGAATAAACCAACCCTGCTGGACCTGCATCTGACTTCTAGCCTCCAGAACTGTGGAAAATAAACTTCTATTGTCTGAGCCACACAGTCTGTGGTACTTGGCTATGGCAGCCCTGGGAAACCTACACAGAAACTATCCACATTCCGGGACCCTGGAGAGGCTCTGGACTGAGGGAAACAGTATAATGGGTAAGTGTCTGTCATTAATTTTGGGACGTTCTCAGTTATTATTCCTTCAAATATTTCTCTCATTCTTTTCTTCTGTATTCCTATTACATGTTTGTTGAACCTTTTGTAATCATCTGACAGTTCTTGAATAATCTGTCTTCATTTTCTTTTCTCTTTGCATTTCAGTGTTAGAAGTTTTACGTTCTACTTTAGATCTATGATTTATTTTGAGTTAATTTTTATGAAAATTGTACTGGCCAGATCTTCCAATATCATGCTGAATAAGAGTGGTGAGAGTATACCTCCTTGCCTTGTTCCCAATCTCAAGCAGTCTTTCACCATTAAGTATAATGCTGGTTGCAGATTTTTTGTTGTTTGTCCTTTACCAAGTTGAGGAAAGTTCTATTTTTATTTTTATCTTCTATCTTTATTTTTCTGAAAGTTTTTTTTAAATCAAAAATGGATGCTAACTTTTCAAAAGCTTTTTCTGTACATGGTAAGATTATATTTTTTTCATTAGCTTTTTAATATGATGCATTACATTGATTGATATTCAAATATTAATCTAGGATTGCATCCCCAAAATAAACCCTACTAGGTCATGATACAGAATTTTTTATATAATGCTGAATTATGTTTGCTAATGTTTTGTTAAGGATTTTTTTTTTCTCTCCATCTATATGTATGAGGGATACTGGTTTGTGGTTTTTCCCTTTTATACTGTCAGTGTCTGGTTTGGGTGCAAGAGTAATATTGGCTTCATAAAAGAAATTGGGAAATGTTATCTCCTATTTTCTGGAAGAGTTGTTTACGATTGGTACTAATTCTTCCAACATTAGATCAAATTCTCCAGTGAAACAATCTGGGTATACAGATTTATTTTTCTTTTCTTTTTTTAAAAATATATTTTATTGATTTTTTACAGAGAGGAAGGAAGAGGGATAGAAAGTCAGAAACATCGATGAGAGAGAGAGATCGATCAGCTGCTTCCTGCACACTCCCTACTGGTGATGTGCCCGTAACCAAGGTACATGCCCTTGACTGGAATCAAACCTGGGACCCTTGAGTCCGCAGGCTGACGCTCTATCCACTGAGCCAAACCGATTAGGGCCAGATTTATTTTTCAATCCTCACCCAAGGATATGTTTTTAGGGAGGAGGAGGCAGAGAAGGAGGAAGAGAAGGAGAGACAGATATATCAATTGATTGCCTCTCGTACACATCTCAACCAGGATGGAACCTGCAACCTGGGTTTGAATCCAAGACCTTTCAGTGTATGGGATGATGCTCTAACCAACTGAGCCATACTGGCCAGGGCAAAGACCTAGAGATTTGGAGGCAGTGTGCAGCTTTTAAACTACAAATTTTAAATATTATCAAATTATTTCATATTGAATCCTATCTAATAAAGAGGGAATATGCTAATTGACCCTCATACTGTTGCAAAGATGGCAGCACCCACAGCCAATAAGGATGGAATATGCTAATTGACTACCACACCCTCAAAATGGCAGTGCCCACAGCCACAAGATGGTAGTGACCAGTCTCCTCAGCCCCACGAGGGTGACAGGTGCACAGCAAGGCTGGGCCCACTCCCAGGCAGGCCCAGTCTTGCTGTGCGCCTGCCTCTGAAGTTCCCCAATCCGTTTAGCCCCATAGCGACCCAGGATCAGCCCGAGACGCAGGCAAGCCTCGAATGTCAGCTGCCCAGCTGCCCAGGGCCACTCAGGCTCAGGTAACCAGGGCCAGCCAAGGCTTGCACTGCCAGCAGTGGCAGCAGCAGAGGCGTGATGGGGCATCACCTTCCCCTGATTGCCAGGTCGTCTCCCACTCCTGAGGACTCCTGGACTGTGAGAGGGGGCAGGCCAAGTTGAGGGAACCCCCGCCCCTCCAGTGCATGAATTTTCATGCACTGGGCCTCTAGTAATAATAAAAGGCTAATATGCAAATTGACTAAACTCTGGAATGATTGGTAGCTATGACGTGCACTGACCACTAGGGGCAGACACTCAACATAGGAGCTTCCCCTGGTGGTCAGTGTGCTCCCACAGGGGAAGCACTACTCAGCCAGAGCTGCTCTCACAGCTGGCAAGTGCAATGGTGGTGGCAGGAGCCTCTCCCACCTCCTTGGCAGTACTAAGGACCCCTCAGGGGGGTCCCAGACTGCGAGAGGGTACAGGCTGGGCTGAGGGACACCCCCCCCCCCGACCTCCAGTGCACAAATGTCATGCATTGGGCCTCTAGTTGAATAATAATAGTAGTTTGTGTTTTTTGTAAGGTATTGATCAATTTCTTTTAAATTGTCAGATGTGAGTGTATAATTTGTTTGTAGTATTTTCTTATCCTTGAAATAATTACTTAAATAGTTTTAAATTTATTGAAATTTGTTTTAAGACCTAGGATGTGGTGTATGATTTGTGAGTACTTGAAAAAACTGGATTCTGCTGTTGTGAGTGGAGTATTTTATAAACACCAACCCATTGGTTGATGGTGTTGAGTTCTTCTGTACTTTGCTAATTTTTTGTCTAATTGTTCTATCAATCGTTGAGAGAGGACTATTGAAGTCTCCAACTATAACTGTGGATTTGCCTATTTCTCATTTCAGTGCTGTCAGTTTTTGCTCCCCATACTTGGCAGCTCTGCTGTTTGGTGCATACACATTTGGTGCCGTGTCTTCCTAGTGGACTGATCCCTTTGTCATTATCTAATTATGTAATGTCCTTTCTTGTTTCTAGTAATTTTCTTTGTTCTGAAGTCTACTTTACTTAATATTAACATAGCCACTCCTGCCTTCCTTTGATTAATGCTTGCATGCTATGCCTTTTTCCATCATTTTACTTTCAACCTTCTTGTATCATCATATTAAAAGGTTCTTGTAGACAGCATATAGTTAAGTCTGACTATTCCAATCTGCTGATCTCTGTCTTTTAATTTGTATATTTAGGCTATTTATATTTATTGTAATTATTGATATATTAGGATATGTCAGCCATTTTCATTTGTCTTCTTTTCCTTGCCTTTCTGCATGTTATGAAACATATTTTAAAATTCTACTTTGATTCATCTATCTTTTTTTAAAAGCGTATCTTTTAATATAGCATTTTTATTGGTTGCTCTTAATTTTACATTATCTATACATAATTTATCACAATCCACTGTTATTTTATCAGTTTGAGTGATGTATAGAAACCTTATCTATCTCCTAAAGTTAGTTATAGTTTGCTTTGTATAAGTTTCTTTTTCAAAGTTTTGTGCTCAATTAGCCTCTTCTGTTTGAATGAACTATGGTGGCACCACGTGGAAGTGAGGCCAAGGCATGGTAAACTCACAGATACCCGGTTTGCTAACTCATGGGCTTGGCACAGGCCAATGTGCTGTGCTTAGGGGAGGCTCTCTTATTCCTGCCAATGTGGCCACACGACATGAAATCCCTGAACTAGGAATTTGCTGTGGAGTCAACCTTGCTGGTTGGAACTCAAATACCATTGGGAGGAGAAATACATAAAACTGTGATTGGATATTAGCATCTCTGAGAGAATGAGTTTGTGAGTATCTTCCCTCAGTGCTGGGCAGTGTCCTTAGGGACCAGGGAATGGACCTTTGGTCCAGGGGAGTGAGGAGAAGGACAGCATGAATATGGAATGTATGCCCAATATGGAACTAGGTGCTCCAGTGCTTTTTGCATTTTAATATACTTCACACTATTCTCTTACATTTCCAGATTGGCTCACCGAGGCACACGGAGGTTGGGCAGCTTGACTGAGGCCGCACTAACAGTAGTAAACTGAAATTCAAAACCAGGTCGCTTCCAAACAACACTGACTCCCTACCCTGCTTCTGCAGCAGCATGGGTTACTGCTGCTGGTGGCGGGGGGGGGGGGGGGGGGGGGGGGGGGGGGGGGGGGGGGGGGGTGGTGGTGAGCATGGTAGGAAAAAAATGGTGAGGATGTGGAGCATGGAGGTCAAAGTTCACTCAGTGGCACTTTGGGCTCACCCTCAGAAGAGTATGTGCTTGTCTATGTGCTATCTTTTGAGCATTTGGAGGAAGAGAAGCAATATGTGGATAGGCTGGTAAATATCTTGGCAAAATAAGAATGTGCCAGGCAAGTATTTGAAGTGGCCTGCATGCTTACTTCCTAGGGTGAATCTGGGGCTTGGAGATAATCAGATCATCTGTTTCATCAGGTGGCATATCCCGCGGAGTCAGGCAAACGGTGTTAGGTACAGACTGACTTAAGCCCATCACACGCCGCCCGTCCTTGGGGAGGCTGGTGTGCTTCTTTGCCAACTTCCCTTCCTGCTCATACTCAGGTCCCTCAGAAGTAGCAAACATGACTCGTAAGAACCTGTCACCAGAAATGAGGACTACAGTTCCCGTATTGACATGCAATTCTGTCCTCCAGAGATTAAAGAGGAATGTACACACGGCCAATAGGAAAACTATTGTGCAGATTGTGAGTAGGGGCACCACACACACACACACACACACACACACACACACACACACTTGCACTCACACACACTTGCACTCACACTCACGTACGCACACAGTAATGGCCCTCCATCTCCTACTCCTTGTATTATAGATGTGCAACAAAGTGGGAAAGGCCTTCAATGTGCAGCTCTCCATTCTCGGGTTTCTAACCACCAGGCCCTGCCCTCCGTGTGCACCCTGGGTCAGAGTCTCAATTCCCTGCAGGATACACGGTTCTGTACCTTCTTCCTTAGAGCTGGAAACTGGATATAGTTCACCTTTCACTCCTTTAGGTCACAAGCATTTTATTCAGTGACTATTACATGTGCCTTAAACACACCACTAAGTTCTCTGGATTCAGTGGTGAAGGAGACAATGATGGCTTTTTATTACAATGAAAATAAAATCTCACCTCTGGCAGCAGGTAGACTCTCCTGGTTTATTTCACTCTAGCTGCACTCCTTTCTAGTTCTTGAACATGTCTGGGGCCTTTTGCTAGGACTCTCTTCTTTCCTTATCTTGCAGGTCTCAGCTCAGAGGTTACCTCCTAAGAAGGGTCCTCCCCAATCACCCAGACTGCAGCTGCACTCTTTCTGGGGGCCACACACCTGTCATTCTCTAGCCAGCTTATGTTCATTGCCTGTTGAAATCTTACCACTTATTAATGTTTTTATTTACTGGTGACTTGTTTCTTGTTTGTTTTCTGACCTCTAGAATGTTAGCTTTTTCAAATAGGAAACTTGCCTGCTTACTATACTCCTGGAACTTCAAATAGCTCAGAAGAGTCTGTAGTAGTTGGTCAATAAATTTTGTTGCATAAAAGAATGAATGAATGAATGAATGAATGAATGGCACTGGCCCTGCCTTTGTGCTTACAGTCTAGCGAGGTGGTATTGCATCAGAACTTAAATCCAAAAGTCAGATGGCCAGAGGTTTGAATCCCAGCCCTGGGGCTAGTGATCCAAAGTCCCCGAACTTCAGATTTGCCATCTTTAAAGAGGAGATAATAATAAAGCATGATGATTAGTGAGGAAATTCATCTAAAGTGCTTGGCACTGGGTTTGCAAATAGTGATAATAAATGTTGTGTTTTATTATTACTGGGAGTGAATCTGATGAGAATACAATAAAATGCAAAGGCATGGAATAAAATGCAGTAAGTGGGATAGAGAGGTGGAGGGCAGGCTACTCCAAATGAAGCTTTCATTGAGGAGCCAAATCCAGCTAGTTATGCCCATGACTCAAACCAACAAATCACTTTGATGAGCATCCTCATTGACATCCTAGTGCTGGAAGAATCTTTCCCAGGTTTCTCTTGACTCTTGGTAGCTCTTGTCCATTCACCTACAGCCTAAGAGTCAGGCTCTTCACCTCAGTGGAGGCAGCAGCCCTCCAGCAGTGAGCACTCTGTGGTTAGGAATGCCGACGATTGACTTTAATAATCGTGTATGTTTGAGATCACTGTCTCTCATTTAAATTCTGGGTTATGTATTGAAAGAAGCATACTAGTCCTTTATCTGCTGTCTGTTCAGATTTCATGCTTCCTTCTGCGTGTTCTATCTAAATTAAATCTCTCTTTCACTGGGGAGCCTTTTGGCTATCAGCTCCTATTTTTAGAATAGTAGTCAAGACTTGGATTTCAAAAAAAAACGGGAGGCCCCAGGGCTCCTGCTGTGGTCTGGGCTCCCCACTGACTACTCTGTGTACTCGGCCAGACCACAGCAGCTCTGAAGGTTAGTATTTCTTTTTTTTCCTGCCACTGGGAAATAGTTCAGCCAGTGACACCAGTGGTACCTGGAAGCCAAGCCCTCGTCCACCAGTCCTTCCAAGATGTCCCTCCCAGAATCTGCAGTCAGAGTCCCAAGGGCAGCATTGAGGTTCCAACTCTCAGGCTTGTCTGGCTCTTTTTGTTTGAGTAGATAGACTCCCCTCAAAAAAAGGACATGTAATAGCAAGCTAGAGATCTGCAGGGGGAAGAAGTGAGCCTGGAGCTCAGATTTACGCACTGGATTGAGAATGTTGCCGAAGGCCAGCTGTTAACAGTTCTGGGTCCTTTGCTGCTCTCAGTAACACTGTGGGTAGAGCTGGGGGTGGGGATGGGGTAACCAATGGTGCGCCTGTGGACCAAGCATGTGGAGGTCTCTCTTCCGGGGCTGAGGGACCTGTCAGGTGGGGAAGTGTGGAGTGGTTATGGCTTGGTTTTCCCTTGGAGCACTTATGCTAGACTGGCCAATTGCTACCACTGGGGCTGGCTCCCAGGGTGGCGGGATTAAACTTGAAAACAGGCCCACAAACAGATACAAACCTCTTTCTTTGGTTCCCCTCAGCAGAACTTGGACAAACTGGCATTTTCAAGAGGATTTTTATCCAAATCTAAGAGAGAACATCCTATATAATAAAAGCTTAATATGCTAAGTGTCTGGTTGTCCGGTCAGCCATTCAACCAATCAAAGAGTAATATGCTAATAATATGCTAAGGCTGCTCAACCACGCACTATGACATGCACTAACCACCAGGGGGAAGACACTCAGACTGCTAGGTGAGCTTGTTACTGGGGTCTGGCCAATTGGGACTGAGTGAGATGGGCCGGACATGCCCTGGAGCCCTCCTGCGGTTCCTCTCCAGCTGGCCAACCTCCCGAATCCCTCCCCAGCCTTAATCATGTCCTTCGGCCTGGCCTGTGCCCTCTTGCAATCTGGGACACCTCGAGGGATGTCGGAGAGCTTGACCCCGCAGGCCAGGCCAAGGGACCCCACTGGTGCACAAATTCATGCACCGGGCCTCTAGTAGACTATAAATGAAGATGATGATACTAGAGGCATATAAAATTTAGCTCACACATCCAGGTCCCTTGTGTCACCCTAATGGTCTGTGTCCCGTGTCCCCCAATCTTGGCTCCTACACTGCCTCCACTTGGAGAGTACTTTCTCTCCTCCCTGGTGTCAGAATCCAGGTTCCCAGATGTCAGCACTTGGTTTCCCCTCACACTTGTAGTTCTTCAAGGTCAAGGCCAATGCCGAGGAAAAAACGCTAATTCTGCCTCTCCTGTGGGGAGTTTCCACTTAGTTTTAGATGCTGGCTTTTCTGCAGCCACCCAAAATGATGGTGTATCTCAGGTGAGATATTTATCTGCTTAGAGAAAGCAATATGTCCAAGAGTGAGACAATAAGAACATTCATTCAAGAATGAATTGTGAATGAATTTCCTGATACATGGTGTTACAATGGCATAAATTTAAAGAATGAAAGCTTAGAAAGACACAGTTCAGAAAACTTTTCCTTTTCCTCAATGCCTTTTTCAGGGCATCTCTGTTTTGGTGTCATTCATGACATTCACACATTTAATACAAGATCAATAATGAGAACAAATGGAAGATTCTTTTTTTTTTTTTTTAAATTTTTTTTT
>PVJC01027344.1:0-23355 GCA_004026665.1 Murina feae
GAATTATCAGAATTATACACACACACACACACACACACACACACACACACACTAGGGGCCCGGTGCACAAAAATTTGTGCACTTGGGGTGTCCCTCAGCCCGGCCTGTGCCCTCTTGCAGTCTGGGAGCTCTCAGGGGATGTCCACCTGCTGGCATGCCTGGCCAGCCTGGATGAGGGGCTGATGGCTGTTTGCAGGCTGGCCAAGTTCCCCAGTTTGGACCCTCACCCCACTAGGATGTGGCCAGCCTGGGTGAGGGGTTGAGGGCCATTTTTAGGCTGCCCACAGTCCCTTCAGGGTTTGGGTCCTTACTGGTGTGCCTGGGCAGCCTGGATGAGGAGCTGAGGGGCGTTTTCAGGCTGCCCACAGTCCCTTCAGGTTTTGGGTCCCTACTGGGGTGCCTGGGAAGCCTGGGTAAGGAGCTGAGGGGTGTTTTCAGGGTGCTCACAGTCCCTTCAAGGTTTGGGTCCCTACTGGGGTAACTGGGAAGCTTTGGTGCGGGGCTGAGGGCTGTTTTCAGGGTTCAGGTTCCTACTGGGGTGCCTGGGCAGCCTGGGTGTGTGTCTGAGGGCCATTTTCAGGCTTTCAGGCTGCCCATAGCTCCCATTGACCCAACATCCCAGCAAGGCTGGCTGGAAGCAGGTTTCTGGGATTTATTTATCTTCTATAATTGATACACTGTTGCTTTAAGCTGAGGCCTAGGCAGGTAACGAAGCTTCAACTCCATGGCTTCTATAATTGAAAGAATGTTGCCGTGAGCAGAGAGAGGCCCAGCCGGCCTAGACAGGGAGTATCCTCCATTGTTGGTGCAACAGAAGCCTCCTATTTGCTTCAGCTCTGTGGCTTTTATAATTGCAACTATGTTGCGGTGAGCAGAGAGAGGCCCAGCCGGCCTAGGCAGACAGTTTACTCCTGGTGCAATGGAAGCCTGCTGTTTACTCTAGTTCTGTGACTGCCGGCATCCATCTTGGCTGGGTTAATTTGCATACAGCCGCTCTAATTGGCTGGTGGGCATGGCTTAGGCATCCCGTAGAAATGGTCAATTTCAATAATACTCTTTTATTATATAGGATATATATATATCCTATATAATAAAAGTCTAATATGCAAATCAACTGAAAGGCAGAAGAACCAGTTGCTATGACGCGCACTGACCACCAGGGTGCAGGTGCTCAATGCAGGAGCTGACCCCTGGTTGTCAGTGCGCTCCCACAGGGGGAGCGCCACTCAGCCAGAAGCCAGGCCCATGGCTGGCGAGCGCAGCAGCAATGGTGGGAACCTCTCCTGCCTCAGCAGCAGTGCTAAGGATGTCTGACTGATGGCTTAGGCCAGTCTCCCTAAGTCATCAGTTGGACATCCTGGACTGCAAGAGGGCACAGGTTGAGCTGAGGGACCTCCCAAGTGCATGAATTTTGTGCATCTATATATATGTAGACATAGACATACATACATATATGTATGTCTATATAGATATAGACATAGACATACATATAGGTTTATTCATTCAAACTACTCTTTATGAGATATTATGGTAATTTGCACTTTATTATGAAATTTAGCCATGCAGGCAACACCTTTCTTTTAATCCCTTTAATAAATATATCAATTAATATGGTAGTTGGGATTTTCCAATGTTGGTTGTGTTTTTGTTGTTGTTGTTGTTGTTGTGCTTTTGTTAATCCTACCTGAGCATATTTTTCCATTGATTTTTAGAGAAGTGGAAGAGAGGGGGAAAGACAGAGAGAAATATCAATGTGAGAGAAATAATTGGTTGCCTTCTGCATGCCCCCAACCAGGGCCCAGGCTGGGGAGGAACCTGCAACTGAGGTACATGTCCTTGATGGGAATCAAACCCAGGACACTTCAGTCCACAGGCCAATGCTCTATCCACTGAGCCAAACTGGCTAGGGCTGGTTGTGTTTATGAACCTAGAAATACTTGAGAAATATGCCTGAGGTGCAAAATAGCTTAACTTTACCTCCACGTATCCTAACTATCATGTATCTACTCGTAGGTTAGGCTAAAGTCAACAATCTTCTAGAGATTAGGATCAAGATCCAAGCAGTTAAAAAAATGTCTGAAATAAGTAAATAACTTTGTATTCTATGCTTATCAGATTAAATGACTTGTATCTACTTTAGATTGGTTAAAAGGAATTAATAAAATGGAATACCAGAAAGCAGAAAGGGAAAAAATTCATTGTTTCTGATACCTTAATACTTTGATACACTTTAAGAAAAACTAAATATATGTTGAATCAGGATGCACACTACACTAAAAGCAAACTAACTATTGATTAGCTAAGCAAATCTCCATACTGATGCTGGGGGTTGGGGATGCACTTAATTATGAAAATAACTCCATGTTATCTGATATTGTATAAATGTGAAACATAGACTGGTGTCTTCTGGAATGGAAATAATTTCCGATATCCAAACTGAGATTTCATCTCTCATTTACCAAGCTCATTCTCCTTCAAGGGAGAAATAAAAAAGATAATACAATGGTGCTAGGTCTTCATTCCTCTGCCTTCTCAGGCACAGGCATAGGCACAGGCACAGGCACCCACACACAAACACAGTACATCAGAAAAAAAGTCAATACAACAATGGGTTTCCAAACTCTGATTTACTAAAATATTTAGCCTTTAGACAAATATTCTCCACACAAATTTTTAAAATTCATAAAATTTTTTTCCTTCAAGTTGAGCATAACTAAATAAATTTTGCCTTTAACTCAGTGATAAAGATTTCCCAATAAACATCTTCTGTTCTAGAGTAGTATAGTGATCTCTCAACTTTTCTTCCCCCCATTGGTCTATTTCTAACTAATATAAACACTCTCATGAATGGAGCTGAATACATGTTTATTAAGAAAGGTCATAAATGAATTTGGAGAATGTAAATAGAAATTGTGTTCTTTATAAACATTGGTTAAAGTTGCCTAAATTCAAAATATTACTGGAAGAACCAAGTTTCTGCTCAGCCTCGCCCTCATTCCTTTACCTCAGGAATTTGAACAGGGAAATAAACCTTATACTGTGATCTCCTGCTTTAGGACTATAATGGGATGCCTGCTTATTAATCTCACTTTGACTTTCAAATATTTCAATTTCAATTTCATCTAATTTCAAGTATAACTAAAGAAATGTGTGATTTTATTATTTGTTTTTCTTGCTTGAATTTAGATTGCAATATTTTTGAGATTATTGTTTATTGTGTGTATTATTTTTGTACACATGCACTTGCATGTTTATTAGGGTATCAATGGGAGACTCGGTGCTATAAGGAAAATTCAAGAACATATTATTCAATAACCTTTGGATTGTAACAGGATATTAAGGCACACTGACTTAGGTTTAAAAACAACAACCTTGATTCCCATACTAAAAATTCCAGCCAGACCAGCTTTAACATGGTTGGATCTAAGAGGTTCCAATGCCATCATCACAATCAATCTCTCTTTTTATAAAGTTATCTTTATTGTTGAAAGTATTACAGATGTCCCCTTTCCCCCCTTTCTTGCACCCCTCCAGTGCACTTTTGTTTGAGTCCATGGGTTATGCATATATGCATATAAATTCTTTGGTTAATCTGTTCTGGCTTCCTGCCTCCCCTCTTTCTTCTGAGACTTGTCAGTCATGCTTTCATGTCTCTGGATCAATTTTTTTTAAGGTAACACTTTATTATAATTTTTTAAAAATATTTTTATTGATTTCATAAAGGAAGGAAGAGGGAGAGAGACAGAGATAGAGATAGAGATAGAGATAGAGATAGAGATAAAGAGAGAGAGAGAGAGATCAAGGATGAGAGAGAATCATGGATCTACTGCCTGCACTGGGGGCACTGGGGATGGAGCCCACATCCTGGGCATGTGCTCTGACAGAGAATCAAACCATGACCTCCTGGTTCATATGTTGATGCTCAACCATTGAGTCACACTGACTGGGCTCTGGATCTATTTTGTTTGTCAATTTATTTTATTAGATTCCACATGTAAGTGAGATCATGTGATTCTGACCTTCCTCTGACTGGCTTATTTCATTTATCCAACCTCTCTTTACAACTCAGTGCTGCTCTTCTTTTGATTGGCCTTAATTTTGCTTTTATGATGCTTGTTGGAAGCTCAGACTTTCTCCAGGGGTGGGGAACCTTTTTTCTGCAAAGAGCCATTTGGATATTTATAACATCATTCATAGGCCATACAAAATGATCAATTTAAAAATTAGCCTGCTATATTTGGTCAAACATTTAATTAACTCACTCCTAATGCCTTGGCAGGACCAGACCAAATGATTTTGGGGGGCCTTATATAGTCCTCAGGCCAGATGTTCCCCACCCTTGCTTTACAATCTCTGCTAGCAGTATTAGAAAAAATAAATAAATAAAACTTGTCTTTCATGGTTGCTGCAGAAAAATTCCTGGGATTATTTTGATTAGAGCAAAGAGTGATGAACAAGTCACCAGGACCAGAGAAAATAACAATTGTTCTGATCTGGATTATGAGCGCACCTCTGATTCCAGGCGTCAGACTAGTCCACCTAAGCCACATGGAATGAAAGTGGGTGGAGTCAATCCCTAAGGAAACTCTTGACACTCTTACTAGTGTGAAGGGAATGACATTGGGTATGCAAATCAACACCCAGCAACCTAGGCTAATTTCCCTTTCACATTGAGAGGTCTGGATGGTAGGTAACCAGACTTTAAGTTGCAGAATCCCTTATAGATGATTTTTAGCAGGCCATCCTCCTCTCAAATCCAACTCCTATCTACTGCTGCTATGATCTTACTTTGGACTCACCTAAGTCTTTGGGAAATGCCCTGAGGGAGATTATTATATCCAATAGTGCCCAGGTTGAGAAAGGTCTTGGTAAAACCAACCCCCATCAGTAGCAGGCAATTTGTTTTCTGAGACAGAACTTGACATTTTTACTTGAAACTATCCCCAAACCTGCATCAAAATATGCAGTACCCATGAACTTTGTAGTTGGTCATTAACGGCAGCAAAGTGACAGGTTAGTGATAGAAAGTGTGACCCCCTGGAATCAGCACTATCTCACCAAGGAAGGCCCAGGTTCCTTCCACATGGTAAACAGCAGTGAATAGAGAGATGACAAAAGGCCGTTCAGAAAGCAAGGCTGTGAGGAGCACATGATATAGACAATCGTTGCCAAGTCAATGACTCAGGAGTTGACATAAGACAAACCCTCGTGTTCTTTATTTTCCAAATAAATTAGGTGACCCTTAGATGCGGGAGGTTGACATTTCAGTTACACAATAATAAAATCCAAAAACGTAGAAGCAACAGCAAAAGGTACAATGTGTTATTATTTTCAGATGGGAAAACTGGGGTGGAATGACTGTTTCACAGTGACTATTTTAAGCTGTGAAGACACAGCACAATATTGCAAAGTGATTTGGCATTTTAATAGGCCACAATCAAATGTTGATTAAAAATTGGAAGCTTGGGCTTCCCTTGCATGAAAATTCTCTTCATCTGTTCTTCAGATGTAACTTTTTTATCCCTGCCACCTTCATTTAATATTGTATCATCAGTTTTCTACAATACACCAATCAAAACTAGATTGGGGCAAGAGGATGACTTAAGAAAAGAATAAAAGCTGTGGACTTTTTGACCCCAAAACATTACAAAAATCATGAATGTAATCATAAAATAATAGTCACTTAAAATCAACAATGCACAGTGCTCTTCATGTGTGTGTGAGTTGGGAGGCAGTGGAAGAGCTTCAGAAATCAATGGAACATATCCTTGACCCTTTGGGAGTTTCTAAGACCCTGACACAGATTTTAAATGTAAAAGAACATTTATGCAAGTGTATATTGAACAGAATAAGCGATGTACCAAAAAAGACCACAAATGTAATAAATGTTTTATGTTGGTTTGTAATCAGTTGAATTTTCAGACAATGACCTCAGAAAGTATCTATCTTTTGTTGAAGTCTGAAAGGCTTATAGGTAACTAGAAGACTGGTGCATGGATTTGTGCACTGGTAGGGCTCCTCAGCCTGGCCTGTGGGGATCAGGCCAAAACCAGCTCTCTGGCATCTCCCAAGGGGTCCCAGATTGCGAGGGGGCATTTCTTGTGTGATGCACTCTGGAATCGGGCTCTCTCCTCTCTGGTTCTGGGTGCAACACCCGAGAACCGCAGATGCCCAGTCACCACAGCTCAACAGTTCCTGCTCTGAGTGTCTGCCCCCTGTCGGTCAATGCATTTCATAGCTACCAGTCGGAGCATCTGCCCGCTGGTTGTCATTGTGCGCCATAGTGGATGGTTGCTTAGGCTTTTATATACATAGAAAAGATTATGGCTCGACTCTCAGCCTGTATGAACTCCTTTCTGAGCAAATCAAGAGCCATAGAACCTTTCCACCCTCTGGGCCTTTCTTGCTGAAGTATGAGTACTGATTATAGAGATCTGCTGAGCTTTGGACCTGGCTAATGTGAGCAAATAGGAACAAATCAAACTTTCAGAGAAATTGTTGACAATTTCCAGCCATCATTAATATTCAGTGCTCCCTTGGATTTTAGCCACGTTCTTACCTTTAATCACTGGACACCCTTAGGATAACGTACTACACTTGGGACTGGGGAAAATTTAGCACTTGCAGATGGGTTAGCACTGCAGTTCACTTAGACAAAGTTGTGCATTTATTCTGGGTCCCAGCGGCCTTCCTTTTATAGCACAGTTATATCCACTAAAATTATAACTTCCAAAATTCTGTTCTATTTTATTGCTCTCACGAAGTATTTATTACCTCTACTGCTTAAGTGGACATTTTTAGAGATTTACTGCTGAAAGCTTTTAGGAGAACTGCACAAGATTGGTGTTACCAGCGCTAAACAATTAGATGGAGGTTGTGTAAGAACTTTTTTATAAGATGGCAACAGTGTATTCAGTTTTAGTTTCTGATATCTTAGAGCAAATCATGTTGACATAGGGGAAGTTTATTTAGTGGAGCACCACCATCCAGTAGACTTAATAAGGACCTCACATTATGTAAATTAATGTGTTAATATTTTTTTCTCCTAATTTAATGTAATTTCAGGTAGCCAGAGATTGCCTGATTTCCTAATATTTTAGAAAACCAGTTAGTTAATTGTGCCTTTTTTTTGCTTTTTTATGCTTATATTCAAAAGAGATGTATTTTGGCAACTTCCACTTCTCATATCAGTTCCTTCTCTGCTAAGTTATTCAGTGTTCTTATAGAGCCTTGGCAGGCAGCATTTCCAGGGCGTGTTACTGGGGGGAGTCCCAGGAAAACATAGGCAAAGATTTCTCTTGGTCGAACTGCCTTTTTCTGCCAGATTGAAAGGTTTTGCATAATCTAGACTAGAACATACAAGAGAAAAGAATATTTGTTTCAACCATATCTAAAGGCCTGGGCTGGGAAGAGGATTGGCTGGAGGAAATCTGAGTCTTTGTCACACTCTGTTACCAGATAAAAAACAACTGGTCATGTCTTGTTATATTCTCAGCATCTCCTGGTCTCCTCATCCCTATCCTGACACTTCCATGGGCACAAAAAGCCCCCTTGTCCTGATTACATAGATATGTGTACTAATAAGATTATTAAAAGGGCATGCTTGTTCTTCAGGACTTCTGAAGCCTGCAGACTATAAGCCCTCTCTCTCATTCACAAACACACACACACACACACACACACACACACACACGTGTGCATGCGTGCTCACGCAACTGGCTATCTATAGCAATGCTGCACATATGTAATTTTCAACAAAGCAAACTAAAGAAATCCCATCTGACAATAATTTCTTGGCAGTGCTTTATGTTTTACTGACCCTATTAGCTGTGGCATGATAAAATTCAGCAACAGACCCTAATCCTGCTGAGTCATTTGGTGACACCACTAGCCACTCAGCTGTCCCAACTTGAAGACTGAAAATGGTCCTTCCAGATGCTCAGGTCACCCCAGGCCATTCTTCTCAGAATTGCATGGGTTTGCTGCCTTCCCCAGAACCAGAAACAGAACTTCCAAGCATCTCTCAGCTGGTCATACTAGGGAGGATGGTGGGAGGAGGAAAAGAAAGATGAAAGAGACATATTAAACCTATTTGGGCACATTTCTCAACTACCTCCCACCTCTTCCTCTATGTCTTGTGCCTCCATCCACACTCCTTCTATTAAAGCCACAGTGAGCGACTACTTGCTGAACACATCATGCTCTTGCTGCCTCATGCTGTGCAAAATATGGTTTATCTCAGATTAGGGAGTACTGAGTTGTTCTTAGGACTTACTGAAGTGTTAAATCCTCTGTTAAAATATCCCTGACTCCCTAGATAGACCTCATCATTCCTCCCTCTCTGCACCCCTGGTACTTGTACTCATTAACTAAGGACTGTATTGTAATGTTTCTGTATCTTTATCAGTTTCTTTCTCCAGACTACAAATTTGGGGGTTCAGAAATCATGGTGTGTTTTTTTTCTCATCCTGGTAACCACCTTTCTCTTTTCCTAGTACCAGTGTCTAACAGAATGAATGCATAATCTGGGGAAGATACTACATAAAAGCTTGCATTCTAATTTTCATACTAGTAATATTCACAATAGCCCAGAGTAAATGTGGCCCAAATAGTTACCAACAAATGAATGGAGAATTCATTGTTGAAAGGCTGAGTGCTCGATGGTTTGTAATTTGATGGAGGCAATTCCCGATAGCAAAGGAGGTTTGCTCAGGAAGAAATTTGGGAAAGGTTTCTTGGTCCCAGCCAAGAAGACAGGTCCAGGGCATGGCTTTAATCCCTGCATGCGTGCTGGTGTACTACTCTATACCCATATTGGGTTTTGGTCTAGGAAACTCAGTTATGTAGAAGGAGAGTTTAAGCTTGAAGGCCTATGCATTGGGATGCCACAAATACGACAGGGAAAGGAAAGAAGAAATGAACTGAAACAGAATGAAGCAGGGGAGAAGTGGGGGTGGGAGAGTAAGACACTGTGTTAAGGGAGAAAACAGAATCAAGTAGAACAGTGCAAGCCAAATGAGGGAGAATAAATGTCAGTAGGAAATTTAAACAGTTCATCACTGATGATACAGCAGTGATCTAGGAGGTGGTCCTATCTTACCTAAGAATAGACAAACATATAAATTGACCATCCTTTCACTATGCTCACCAGCCAATCAGGAGAGTGTATGCAAATTAACCCAACAAAGATGGCAGTTAATTTGCACATGTAGGTGCAAAGCGGAGGAGTGGGAGCCACGAAGACCCAAGGCTCCGGGCCGAGCGGCCAAGACCCGAGGCTCCAGCCGGAGCCAAGGCCTGGGTGCCGGCAGCCAGGGGAAGGGAAGGCCTATTGCAGGAATCTCTTCGCGCAACAGGCCCCTAGTTTATTATAAGACATATGATTTCCAAAATATTACAGTAAAACACAACAGAAAGCTGTAGCAGATGATTGGGCTTAACATGACCAAGCAAAGACATCACCTGGGGCATCTTGGCTACCCGTGCGCAACGAATCAGTCCTCTATGGAGAGCTGCTGCTGTCATCTTTACAACAGTGTTTTTTGCTTCAGGGCACTCTTCCTACCTCTGCTTCAGATCCTCTTGCCCTCAATTGTTTCCCCTTCTTTCCCAATTATGTGATTAGTCCTTCACCAGGTTGACTCCGTTAGATAGTCATGCTAGATTGAATTTAAGGTTCACCTCAAGATATGGCCTTCTGTATTTTTATCCTTGCCTTTGAGCCCTGTAGCCTGCTGATAAGTGATACCCCTCATCTTTAACTACTCTAACCTCCCAGGACACAAGAGCCCCAATATACTCTGGATCTCTGAAAATACTAGTTATTTGGGGAAATTGACATCTTAAGAATTTTTAAATTGCATGTATATGTTTAGCTGTTTGTGCACAATTTAATTCATGGAATAAACAAATAATTTTGATAAACTCTTTTTCAGGCATGCTGAGTTTGGTATAAGCAGGTAAGACTGTCCTAAGCAGGGTCTAGAGTTGAGGTAAAGTTTCGAGAGGAAGAAACCAATATAGGAGCTGTCACCCTCCAGTTTCTTCCCTCTGCTATTCTTCTCACATAGTTGTAGTTATCATTACAAGACACAGATGCAATCATGCCACTGCCTGTGTACAAAAATCTTCAGTGAATTTCTATAATACAAAAATAAAGTTTAAAGACTTCGATGTAAATATTCAAATACAAAAGTTTGGCTCTTTCTAAACTTTTCCATTTAATTTCCCCACCACTGGCATGGCATCAGCCCATGTACTTCTTTTACTGCAAACATGCTTGGGAATATCTCACCTTCACACCTTTGTCTAGATTGCATTTTCCCCTAAATATCCAATCTCTCCATCAAGGCCCTTTTGAAAATTTTGTTCCACTAGGATTTCCTCTGTCCTTGGTCTTTAATAATTAAATCTTTATTTGGCATGAACCTGTTTGCACAGGTTGTTCCTCCATTTTATTAACATATTTATTTATGAACTTATTTCTAAACACTTTTATTTAGTCTCTCAAGAAATGATAACATTTCCAATGTATTTTGAATTGTTTTGTGGCTTTAAAATATTGAGGAGGAAAAGGATCCTTCCTCTAAGTTTTATTCCAGTGAGGCAGTTAATCTCTGTGAGGAAGAGCTTCTGAATGAGAAATAGACAGGACCATGGGGAAAACACGGTTCCAAGTTCTGTGGTAGATTGTACCCACTAGCCTGAGGGAAAGCAACACAGTGCATGCTCATAAAATAATAGGGAACAATTAAATAGTTAATTAACTAAGGATTTAACAGATGACTCCAGTGACCTAAGCTATCCTGGGTCTGAGGGGATGGGGAGGGCAGTTATGGCTTTTTTTCTGAGTTGTAAAGGGGAAAAACTATTTTGTAAAAATCTCAAAAACCAAAAATCAGCATATGTAGTAGCATATGTAGTAGAATGTGAGAGAACCTGCTATATGTAGAGAATAAACAGCATATCAGTACAGCTGAAGTGTCATGGGCACAGGTCAATAAAAGAAGGCAGAGATCAGAAATTCAGTATTTGGGTAATTTTGATCACAGGATTTTGCATAATATTACATGGTATCCTATGCCTAGCCCCACTTTATTAAAATTATTGCTAGATGCTATTTTAATAATTATAGATGCCATCAAATTGATATATTTGATTTATTTAAGGATAACTTAGGTATTGGGTATGTAAATGCCTTTTTACTTTTTGCTATTACTAACATCACAACAGTAAACACCTTTGTAAATCTTTGCTTGTAATTCATCTCTATTGTTTCCTGGAAGAGGCACTTCTGAGGTAAGACTAGAAATATATTAGGGTCATAGAAGCCAGACATAATCATGGCCCTATTCCAGGTTCTCATCTTTCTTGGAATAGAAAAAATGTTGGGTTGCTACAACAGCCTATTAATTAATCTTCCTGCTTCCAGTCTCCCACCCCTCCAATCCATTCCCGCGTTAAGCCAAAGTAAACTTTCCAAAATATAAATCTGATCCCATCCTCCCTGCTAAACTTCAGACAATGGCTCCTCAATGTGTCATGTATACATGATCTAAATCCAAGAACATTTTAAGACTTTTAATACATGTTACCAAATTGCTGGCAGAAAGGTTGCAGCCATTTACACACTTCCGCAAGCAGTGTACAAAGTATGGACCCAACCATGCCCTTGCCAACATATGGTATTCTCATTTGTCACACATATTGTAATGATCTATTATTGTCTGCCTTTCTCATTAATTTATTAATTACTTGCAATCAGGAATGTTGGCCTATTCACCTTTGGATCATAACACCCAGTGCAGTGTTAGACCAATGAATGAATGAATACTACGTAACACAAGTACTTCATTTGTATGTAGAATTTAAGATCCTTTTATCCTTTACTCTGATGAGATTTAAGGATAGACAAGGTCAAGGCCAAGAGTTGAGGGTTCAAAGCTCAAGGTATCCTATGTAACCAAAGGTCAAAGTAGGAAACATACATGCCAAGGCCAGCAAAGATTTGTAGCTATTTGTACAGCTAGGTTTTGGAGCTGTTTTAAATTTCTCATATGAAGTGACTGTGTGCTGATGAATTGAGGGTGCACCTGAATTCTGAGTCTGAGGCTCCAGGACCGTCTGTTGAACACCAGGCACTTTAAAGAGGTAGAAGGCATACCCCATGGAGACCCACTCAAATCTTTGGTCATACAAAGGGTCTCCAGGCCATCAAAGCATCAGAAATCAGACCCACCTCTAGATCTTTGCACATATACAGATTCTTAGGCCCATGAGAAAGGAAGGCTGTTTTTTTTTTTAATTATTTTTTTAGTGATTCTGATGCCCCACCAAGTTTGAGATTGTAACAGAAGGCATGCTAGAGAAATGGAAAAGGAAATTCATTAAATATGTACTGTGATAAAGCTTCTGCTAGTAAACAAAGATCTAGTTGTATCTTTGCTACCCAAATAATAGTCATTTTACCGAATCAAATAAACTATTTGGTCTCAAATTCTCCCAAAAGAACAATGATTAACAGATTTATCACTTCTTATCTGTTTGGAGGGTTCTGTCAGCAGTGCTATGACCATAATCCAGGCTCTGAGAATACTTGAACCTCCCTTGATTGTGACTTCAGCCTCTTTGCACCTTCAATTTTCCAACTCCTATATGTACTAATAAATTTCATAGGAAAAGGCCCAATAAGTGTTCTCTTTTAAGTGTAAAGCTTTAACTATAAAGTACCCTTTAAAGAACCTAATTTTTTTTCCATGGGAAAATCCAATTAAAGTGTCTTGTGATGACCAAACATAATTATTTACAGACAAGTATATTGCTTCACAAAGTATAAACCACCAAAGCCAGGGTCCTTGACCTGAGGAGCTTAAGCTATAAGATAGGAATAAACAAGCTAAGATAACAGTAAAACAAGAGTTAGTCTCAAGGCTGCAGAGAGCTCAGCCTGGAGTCACATTATTCACCTCCACTGCCTCACAGAATAAAATTCTGTGAGTGTGGCTTGGTTTAGCTTCCATTAATATTATATACACGAGGTGCATCACAAACTATGGGTGGATGTTTTTGTGATGCCAAGACTTTTTCATCTGTCCACTTAATGTTCAATGTTTTTTTGTTCGGTTAAGAAATGTATTGTTTTAATTTTTAGTTTTACTAATTTAGCGTAGTCTAATATACTAAATAAATATGACAGACACTAATCAAATGCTTATCAGTTTCAATTATATTTATAATTAGTTTTTCTCAGTATTGCAGCTTTGGCTCCATAACATACAGGAAGGAAAATATAGTCAAATCTCTAAGTGATATTTGGTCATTAATAGTTTAATATGTGTTTATTTTTTCCTTCCAGGTTTTTATTTCAGAAAATAAATCCTGGATTACGTTCTCAAAGGAATTAGAAGTATTTTTGTGTTTCGTTTCCTTAAAACCCTGTAGGCTCCCCCCATCCCACTCCCCTCCCCCCGCCGCCTCCCCTTAGTGGTTCTTATAGAGGCCTAACAACTGGTAGCCCTGGAATCTGATGACCTCTTTCTTTCCTTTGACTAGATAAGGTAGCACAGCTGCTAGTAAGTTTTCCCACAGACACTGCCAATGGCAGTGGTTGGGGAGGGGTGTCTCTCTGTGGACAGAGAGGTAATGTGATCTTCACACGAATCAGACCTGGGCCCTGTCAGTGTTGAGACCGTGTGCTTATTAAATTACACTCAGTGTTTTCTGTTCTCCTCCTTGAACTACTGTTCACAGGGACCACCCAACCTACAGCACTTCCTTGAGTCCATGGGGAACCCAGTTCTAACTGTCCACACAGCCATTCAGCCAGCAGGCTGTCTAGACCTGGCTTCTTCAGAAACTACTGGTGATGTTTCTGGCAGAACAATTTCGCATTTCCAGTGAAATCTCATCACATAAGGAAAGCTAATAATCTATGGTGAGAAATGACTTGTGCTGTGAACCTGCCGAGCAAGAAATTGAGTGGTCAGGCAAAGTTTAGAGATGAGTAGTTTGGTGCACTGCTTTTCCCTAGTCTTCCCTAATATACCCACATTTTGTGTCTGGTTTATAACTTCTTATCCTCAAAGTCACTGGTTCTCAAACTCTAGTGTGTATCAAACTCAGATGCCAGGTCCTCATCCATCTGGAGAGCTGATTCAGAGTCTGGTTTAACAGGCATCTCAGAGGCTCACAACTCCCATGGTGTAAGGATTACACCGAGAAAAGCAGCAGTAGCAAAAAAACTATCATGATCCTCTTTCCATATATCAAGGGACTGTTTACTTCATAGATTATTTATATGTTGCTGTGAACTATTTCAGTGTATGAATCTATCCTCAAAAATACATTTTTATTGGGAGATATAGAGAAAAAAATTTATTCCAAGGTACCCATGCAAAAACAGTAGTATAGACTAACATGCTGGATAATTTTAATAAAAAGAGCAGTTACTATTAGTAGTTGTGGTCATGGAAGTTTTCCCATTGCTTTAATTTCTTCACTTTCAGGAAAGCTGTTTTGAAAAAGGAAAGTTTAAGATAGAAGGAAATCAGTGATTTTTGCCTGCGATCCAGGTCATAGTAGAAGTAAGTTTTTTGGTGGCTTCAGTTATACAAGCAGAATGTATTAAGCACATGTTATGTGAAAGACACTTATTTTGTTCTTGAAGCCATCTCATATCTACTGTGGTCCAAAATGAAATCCTCAGCATTTTTTAGTTTTTCTAAAACAATAGAACATGTTCAGTTTATTTGAGGAGAAAAAGCAATTCTTCTAACTTAGGCTCAAGGAAAATACTGAGGCTCTTTAAAAAGTCAATTCATCCTTACAAAATGGAATGAGGGATTTGAAGCTGTGTTAAGGTGGCTCAAGTTAGTGCTGCCACTGCGACTACTATTACTCATGAGGTGTGTGTGTGTGTGTGTGTGTGTGTGTTTGGGGGAAATGAAATATAGAAATGTACAATGGGACAATTTTTCTTAAGTCAAATAGAGCAGTAGAAAGATGCAAAGGCTGTGAGTCAGGTGATGTAGATTCTAATCTGAAGGCTGGAAATCACTAGCTGTATGAACAGAAGTAAATACATTTTTGTGTCCCGATTTTGTATAAAATTGCGTCAATACTTATGCACTTTACCACACAAATTTATTCTCATTTAATTCAAATGACTATAAGAGGTATTCATTATTATTGGTCCCCATTTCACTAACGGGGAAACTGAGACTTGGAGGGCTGGGATAAATTGCCTAAGATTAAACACGGCCAGAGCCCAGATGTAAAATGAACTCTAGATTTACTCACTTTATTGCTTTATCATACTTCCCTGTATCATTTAATTTAATAGCATAGAGGGACCACAAAACATGCTTGCTTATAATGAGTCACAAATTTATGCTTCATTATTGGTCTCACAATATGCGTTTCTTACACTGTTAAAAGAAGAAAATGAGGTATTTGAAATGTTTCCCCTCAGTCAAGAAATAACCTTAAGTACTCCACCAACATAGTGTACAGTCAGGACACATTCCCTGCTCTTGCCTTTCATTTCCTATTTCTGTGCCCTATGGCATCCTTCCACTGCACAGCTAGCCCCCACCTTTAGCAATCCCTAGAGGTAGTAGAATTAGCTATGGCTTCTAAACAACTCTGTGTTTATAGAGTGAAATGGTCTCGTCCAAGAACCCTTTCACTTGCCTAAACCTATTATGGAAGATGCCATGTTTTCTTTCAGCAGTTTAACAAATCTTGTCTTTTATTGGTTGGGCAAAGGGGGGGAGGGAAGGGGTCCCAAAATACACATCTTTACTTTGTACTGTATGAAAGTTTGAGCACAAAATATGATAGATGCCTTGGAATCCTTGTTATCATTTCTTCCTTTTGAGCACATGTGGTAGAGCAACAAGACAGGGTATTGTTGGCTTGCTGGAAGTGCATAAAGCTTAGCTGGCCAGGGCAGTTTCCTAGTGCCTGACCAAAACACCTTGGCTGCTGCTCCCACACATGTGGGAGATGTTTTTGGATGAGGATGATGGCTTGAGTCAATGATTGCTGAATGACCTGTATTTGGCATTCTCCTTTACATGTAAATAGTGGGGAGAACAGAGCAGACCTTCATGATTATACCTTTACTGACTGAGAGATTTGGGTGAGTAATCATCCACCTCAGAGTTGACTACATTGTGATTTTTTGTAGGTTAATATCTTTTATATTCTCATTTTGAAGTTCTGGTTGATGTTGAGATTTCTTTGATATTTGTTAATCAAATATTAAATTGACTTTTTTCCTAAACTGCTCTGATGTGTGAATACCGACGCATCTTGTTAGCACACATACTATTTCTCTGAGATTACTTCTTGTATTTTATTTAGCTTTATTTTCTTAACTAGACCAAAGTTCTTGAGAGGATGTTCCATATTCTCAAGACTCATTCATTTAGTATTTCTTGAGTGCTTAGTGCAGTGCTGAGGGTAGAACAAACATTTATTAACTTCTTGATTAAATTTACTTAGCTACTGGCTGACTCCATGGAAGTAATAAACAGGTTTTTAGAGTGGGTTGATTAGCTCAGTTTGTAAGAGCATTATGGTGTCTATGGGGGTAGGTGCTTGTCTTTAGATCAGGGGTCCTCAAACTTTTTAAACAGGGGGCCAGTTCACTGTCCCTCAAACTGTTGGAGGGCCAGACAATAGTTAAAAAAAAACTACGAACAAATTCTATGCACACTGCACATGCCTTATTTTAAGCAGGACAGGCAGCAGTGACAAAAACATCCAGCATGTGGCCCGTGGGCCATAGTTTGAGGATGCCTGCTTTAGATGGTACAATTTGATTTATGATGCTGGCTATTACATTCAACCAACCCCTGCACAAAAGTGTGAGTCTAATTTCAAGAAAGAGACTAACTGATTCAATAGTAAGAAGCAACATCCTAAGGGTATAACCACAAATTAAATACTTAAGAGAAAGTATAATCTTATCTAATAAAAGAGTAATATGCAAAATAACTATCACTCTGAGACACCTATGCCACACCCACCAGCCAAGCCACACCCACTAGCCAATCAGAGTGAATGTATGCAAATTAACCCAGCCAAGATGGTAACTGACAGCCATGGAGCTAGAGCAAACAGGAGGCTTCCGTTGCACCAGGAGTAAACTGTCTGCCTAGGCCGGCTGGGCCTCTGCTCAAGGAAACAATGTTTCACTTATAGAAGCCACGGAGCTGAAGCAAACAGGAGGTTTTGTGCCTGCCTAGGCCTCGGCTCAAAGTAACAAAGTTTCAATTATAGAAGATAAATAAACCCAAGAAACATGGTTCCAGCTTGCCTCGCTGGGACGTGGGGTCAATGGGAGCTGTGAGCAGCCTAAAAATGGTCTTCAGCCCCTCACTCAGGCTGGACAGACACCCAAGTCAGGAACCCGAACCTTGAATGGGCTGTAGGCAGCCTGAAAACGGCCCTCAGCCCCTCACTCAGGCTGGCCACACCCCCATGGAGTGAGGGTCCCTAATGGGGGTCTTGGCCAGCCTGCAAACAGCTATCAGCTCCTCACCCAGGCTGCCTAGGTATGCCAGCAGGTGGACATCCCCCAAGGGGTCCCAGACTGCGAGAGGGCACAGGATGGGCTGAAGGACCCCCCTGAGTGCACAAATTTTTGTGCACTGGGCCCCTAGTTCTATATAATAAAAGGCCAATATACAAATAGACCAAATGGTGAAACAACTGGTTGCTATGATGCACACTGAGCACCAGGGGGCAGATGCTCAATGCAGGTGGTCAGTGCACTCCTAGAGGGGGAGCGCCACTCAGCCACAAGCCAGGCTCACAGCTGGTGAGCATATCACCAGCTGTGGCAGGTGGACATCCCCTGAGGGGTCCTGGACTTTGAGAGTGTTCAGGCCGAGTGAGGACCCCTCCACTTTCCCCCCGAGTGCACGAATGTTCTGCACCGGGTCTCTAGTAATAAAATAATTTTTTTTTTCTTGGAAGTTAAGATCAGAAACAAGTGGGAGAAGAATTGACTTTGAAACAGTATACAATGACCAAATTATTACGAAAGACTCCATAAATCCTATTAGGAAATTAAAACTTACCCTTACGGAAAAGAATAAGGATTTTAAGCAGAGGAGTGGCATGCTCAAATTTGTGTTTTTAGTAGCCTAGACTGACTGGGCTGGAGTCTAGGTAAAAACAAGAAGTGCAGAGATAGGATATTAGCAATGAAGATTGAAGTAGCTGACTGCCTTTGAGGGTTATCAACAGGACTTGGAGTCTGGTTAAATCCAGGAATTGGGTCTGGTGAGTGGGGAGGTTAATCAAGGGCATATATATTTCTGACTTGGGTCAGTAACACTACTCACTGAAATAGGAATCGAAGTAGAAGCAAGTTGGGGAAGATAAATTAATGAATTCATTTTAGCCCTGATCAGTGCAGAAAAAGCATTCGTGTAAAAATCCCCAAGAGACATTTCTTGTTCATAGTGAGTTTATAAGCAACTGCACATTTTTATAGGGGCCGGTTTCTATATTGCTCTTTTTAAAAATATGGTTTTTAATTGATTTTTTTAAGAGAGAGAGGAAGGTAGAGGGATAAAGAGATTGACGAGAGAGAAGCATCATTGACTGGCTGCCTCCTGCCTGCCCCCACAGGGGATGAGCCTGCAACCTGGGCATGTGTCCTGACCAGGAATGGAACTGGCTGCCTTGGTTTCTGGGTCAATGCTCAACTGCTAAGCTACACTGGCTGGTTATTGCTCTTTTTTTTAAAAAAAAATTATGTTTGTTGTTGAAAGTATTACAGATGTCCACCTTTGTTGTTGTTGTTGTTTTCTCTATTGAATCCCTCCTCCCTGCACCTGTACCTCCCAAGCCTTCACCACACTATTGTCTGCGTCTATGGGCTATGCATATACTAGGATGCATATAAATTCCCCAGTTAATCTTCCCCCCACCCTCCCACCTCCACATTCCTTCTAAAATTTATTAGTCTGTTCATGGTCTGTCTCCAGATCTATTTTGTTCATCAGTTTATTTTATTCATTAGATTCCACAGATGAGTGAGATCATATGATACTTATCTTTCTCTGACTGGCTTATTTCACTTAGCATACTATTACACAGCAGTTTTTATATTATTCTTTATAGTCAACATTACTTATTTGCTTAAATAAAGGCTGTGTGGGTCACAAAGGCATATAAGATATATCTCATGTCTTGAAGAGATCAGGGCATGGAGAGGTAGATAACACCCACACTAAAAAAATTTAAAAAATTAAAATAATTATGTTTGCATATGTATGCATTAAGTCTTTTGAAATGAAGCCTACTTTTGCCATTATTACTTTACTAGGGGCCCGGTGCACAAAAATTTGTGCACTCAGGAGGTCTCTCAGCCCGTCCTTAGCCCTCTTGTAGTCTGGGACACTTCGGGGGATGTCCACCTGCTGGCATGCCTGGCCAGCCTGGGTGAGGGTCTGAGGGCTGTTTGCAGGTTGGCCAAGCACCCCAGTGGGAACCCTGACCCCATGGGGGTGTGGCTAGCCTGGGTGATGGGCTGAGGGGCGTTTTCAGGCTCTCAGGCTGCCCACAGCTCCCATTGACCCAACGTCTCAGCAAGGCTGGCTGGAAGCAGGTTTCTGGGGTTTGTTTATCTTCTATAATTGATACACTGTTCCTTTAAGCTGAGGCCTAGGTAGGTAAGGAAGCCTTCTGTTGGCTTCAGCTCTGTGGCTTCTATAATTGAAACAATGTTGCCTTAGTAGACTCTAGGCAGGACTGCTGTTTGCTTCAACTCTGAGGCTTCTATAATTGAGAAAATGTTGCAAATATGTTGTTGCCTGGAGCCGGGAGAAACCCAGCAGCCCGCAAAAAGTTTTACTCTGGTTGCAACGGAAGCTGCCTGTTTACTCAGCTCCATGAGTGCTGGCCTCCATCTTGTCTGGGTTAATTTGCATACAGTCGCTCTGATTGTCTTGTGGGCCTGGCTTAGGCATCCCAAAGAAATGGTCAATTTCAATATTATACTTTTATTAGATAAGATTTATAAGCATATTATTCAGGAAAACTAGAATTGGAAAATTCTTTCTACCATTTGTCACTCATTTGGTTGCTTTATTTGGTATACTATGTCACTTTTAAATGAGAGAAAGATTATTATAGAACAATACTGATTTTCTGCCTATTTAAAAACAATGAGAACCATCACACAATAAATCTGAGTATGAATACCAGCATTATCCCTGAAGATGGCTATAAAGAATGAGGCTGATTAACTTGTACTCTGGACTTATAAACCCAGGCACTCTGGGTACCAGCAGATTGAACATTTATGTCTATCATTGTTCAATGATTCTGAGTTTACACAGAATAAAAAAGCAAAACAATTGCTCCTTTGACTCTGAGATAAATGCTGTTTAAATAGTTGTGCAGTTGGCACACACAAAAAATCATTGGAAGTGGGCTACCTTCTAACATGCAATGCAGAAAATGTAGTCAAGTGCTTAATAAGACTCCAATAAGAGTTGTAAATCTATGGTTATTTAAAAGTGCAAATCTGGTATATCTTTCAAGTATTAAAAACAGACATTCTCCTTGGCAGCTGTCAGAAGAAATGTGTCTTAGCAAATTTCCTGACTGAAGTAAAGTATTCAGCATTTACTTAAAGATTTGAAGCTAAGGCCCAAATTGTCATGAGCATATTTGTTACTGGCACTGAATTCTTTCTTTCCAGGAAACAGATGTAAGAGCAAAGCTGAAAAGTGATAAAAATTTCATTCATCATCAGTGTAGAAAACCATTCATGATATAATATCCTTTATACTCCTGTCATTCAAAGCACAAATATTACCAACATTTCCTATTCATACACAAAAACAATCAAAAGCTAATGCTCTCAGAATGCATGACTACATATTGTTATAATGGCAGGCAGCCATTGCTAAACAATTGTATCTATATCTTGAATGTTCTAGTATCATAATGCTTTTGGCTGTGCAGTAAACCCAACGGAAGTTTTGAACTGTTGATGGCAGTTTACATTCAGATAAAGCTTGAAAATGACAGCTAGCCAGAGGAGAGCATGATGGGATTTGGCATCAGTCAAAATCTCAGCAAAATACAATATTTTGTTCTAGATTCTTTTTAAAAGTAAAAGCCTCTCAACTTAGGAGTTGTTTTGGGTCGTTCCCAAGAAAGACTGAGGAGCTGAAGAAAGATCCATTACTTATCCAGTCACAAGAGGCTACCTTCCTTGAATTGACTGGGTTCTTACTCTGCCTGGCAATATTCTGCTCAATCAACCATTTCAGCCAAATAAACTCAGTTGGGTAATTTTTTTTGTTTTGGTTTTGTTGGACTTGATCAACTGTTGAAATAAATTTACTAAACCAGCTGGCTCTGACTCACTATCTAGACTTCTTAGAGGCCCACGGTAGAGTTAAAAACTACATGCAATTCATTTTAGACCAAATATCCGTGCATATACACAAGGCTCTCTCTGTGCTTCTTACTGTTGCTTCATCTTTGACTTGGAGTAGGAAGTTTTGCAACTTTTTAAACCGTGTTCAGAAGGTATCTACAATATTGCCATTGATGTGATGTCATCATCATTGTCACCATCATCATCATCATCATCATCATCATCATCATCATCATTACTTAGCTAAACAGTGGAAGGTATCTACAATATTGCCATTGATGTGATGTCATCATCATTGTCACCATCATCATCATCATCATCATCATCATCATCATCATCATCATTACTTAGCTAAACAGTGGAAAATCACAGAGCAAAGCAAAGGAATAAAGAATATGTATTTTTATTCCTTCCCTATTTTAGGTTAAAAAATTAAAAAGCAGATTTTTTCTTCCTTATTGAATGGCACACTTCTGCTCTTGAACACATGGTATAAGTCTTTGTTTAAACAACAGAGTGTCTGGTAACTTTCAATGAAAAGTCTGTCAGCTTTTACTGCTGCTGAAATTACAGCTTGACCAAATTCTTCAGTGAACTTGATATAGAAACCCCTCTCTTTCTCTCTTTCTTTTTCACTCTCCCTCTCTCCTTCCTCCCTTTTGTTTTTAAACAAAATCCAAACATAAAAATGCCATTTTCCAAAGTATACCCTGGAGTACTCATTCACAGCTTATTTCTAAATCCAGGGCAGATAGTTCTAAAAGTTGATCAAAGAGACAGAGGACCTGTAATGTTATGATAGATTTAAAAGTTTAAGATAATAAAGTTTGAGAGTAGAGTGATGATGTTATTTGATACACAGAACCCATAAATGTCTGAGAAGATTCTGTAGGGGGGATGTAGGAAAAATATGGCAATCCAGGGAATTAATAAAAATGAAAGTCTAAATAAAATAGAAAGGGCGCTGGTTTGCATTTCCACATTCACAAGTTTGGGATGTGGGAATTAATACTGGACGTGGGAATGAACCACCTCATTAGGATAATGTCTGAGCTAGTATTAGAATCACTCGTTTATGTCATAAATGACTAAGCATTACGAATAAGAAATAGTATGGCATAGTAAGCAGTTTGGTGCTGGTGAATAGTAGACTCTGGAGAGGGGAGTAATTTCCAAGTCTAGATGTTTATTAGAAAGTGGGCATATAACTTAAAGTCCAAAGTGGGACATTTAAATGTATATCCTAGGAGCCCAGCGCATGATTCAAAATTGCGTGGCACCGCTTACCCTGGAGTCTCCAGTCTGGCCCTGCCTCATTCCTTGGGCCCCGCAGCTGGGCCACTGCTGGTCCAGCCCTGCCTTTCTCTCCATCCTTGAAGCAGCCTCGGTTGCTGCTAATCAGGCCATCCCCCAGCACAGGCGTGTGGAGGCCCCTGCCACCCACCCCCGATGCTGTGCGCACAACCTCCTCCTGTCTGGTCAACCCGTTACGGTGTCCCGGTTAATTAACAAATTTCCATATTTTATATCTATATCTATATACTAGGGGCCCAGTGCACAAAAATTTGTGCACTCGGGGTGGAGGGAGTCCCTCAGCCCGGCCTGCCCCCTCTCACAGTCTGGGACCCCTCAGTGGATGTCCTATGATGGCCCCAGTCTGCCAGGCGCCTTCTCTGTGTGTGTGTGTGTCGCCACTGGGGACCTGCCCCCAGCCGCATCTGAGGCTCGGAGCAGTCCTCCTGTTTGTGTCTACCTGCTGGGGGCCTGCCCCCAGGCACACCATGGAGGCTTGGAGCAGGCACCCCCTCTATGTTGATCTCTCAGACTCTTGCCCTCCCCTGCATGTTGTTCTCTTTTTTGAGCTGTGACCAGGGCTGGGTGCTGCCTGCCTCCCAAGCTTGCCTACTGCCCATCTTCCTCCAGCCACCAGAAAGCAGGGAAAA
>PVJC01027345.1:0-23351 GCA_004026665.1 Murina feae
ATCGGAGCTGAGCTGAGGGGCGCAGCTTCACTTTCCCTCCTGCCGCAATGGAAAGGGCTGTTTACTCAGGTCCGGGAGTGGCGGCCGCCATGTTGGCTGGGCTAATTTGCATACAGCCACTCTGATTGGCTGGTGGGCGTGGCTTACCCTGTCTCGGAGAAACGGTTAATTTTAATATTTCGCTTTTATTAGTTTAGATGATCTAGTTATATTAAATTTAAAAAATTTGAAGTTGTAAATTCTGACCCTTTAATAATGAGAATTTTAATACCAAGAAAATAAAAGAATAGTTTGCCCAAATTATAGTAAATATTGCAGTTATATCAACAGCATTGCCAGAAATGTTAAATCATTACTATGACTACTAGAGTTATATGAATATTTTAGTAAGTCATATTCATATAAATGTGTATATTAAGGGCCACTGTAGAATATATTACCTACTTTACATAAAAACATAAGCAAAATTATTATAATGAAACAACAAATTATATTAGATTTTAGTAAAAGAATAAAGCTAGTACTTAAGATTATAAGAAAGTACAAAATGTACTGATTTATCTAGGAAAAGTTGCTTTAAATACACATAAATTAATAGAATCTTGCTGGAATCCATGAATACCCATGAAGAAGAGATTGATAGTCAATGGTTTTTATTGGAATACATTAATGGAAATTTGGCCAAGTAGAAAATTATAGCTTTATATCATTATTTATTTTACAATGCTTTAATGTTTTCTCAAAATTATAATTTAGGCAGTTGAAAAAATTATGGCAAATGTTAGTATATTGAATATGATGTTTATCATTCCTATTTATTTTTCTTCTAATATTTTATTAGAAATATTTTTAAGCATACATAAACACTGAAAAGATCTTACACTGAATGCTTATGTACCAACCATCTAGATTTTATAATTCCTATTTTTCTAAAATTTTCATTATTTATGTATCCTCTGTCCATTCCTCTCTTCATATATTAACTCATCTTATTTCCTGATGCATTTCAAAATAGCAGACATCAGTACACTCTCTGTGACTCAACAAGCATGTCATCTAGGGAGCAATGTGTACTTCACATTTTTCCCTCCAAAGGTGAAAGTCACATATAAAAAATGCACAAACTGAAATTTTATCATTTGATCAGTTTTATAATATCTACACCTGTGTGACTCATACTCCTACATAAATGTACAGCATCCCTATTGCCACACAAAGCTTCCTCATGATGCCTCTTTATAGTCACTGTCCATGCCCACCCACCCCGATCGATGCAGCACTATTCTCATCCTTTTATATCATACATTTGTGTCACTTCTAGAACTTGATGTAAACAAAAGCATATGGTATACATATTATCCATAATTCTATCTAATAAAGAGAGAATATGCTAACTGACCCTCATGCCTTTGCAAAGATGGTGGCACCCACAGCCAATAAGGAGGGAATATACTAATTAACTACCCCCCCCCCAAAGATGGCAGTGTCCATAGCCACAAGATGTTGGCGCCCTGTCACCTCAGCTTTGCTGTGTGCCTGCGGAGTGTCCCCCAGTCCCCTCAGCCCTTCAGCCACCCAGGGCTGTCTGAGGCTCAGGTAACCAGGGCAGGCCAAGGCTTGCACTGCTGGCAGTGGCAGCAGCAGAGGTGTGATGGGGACTTCCAGGTTGCCTCCTGACCCTGAGGGCTCCTGGACTATGAGAGAAGGCAGGCCTGGCTGAGGGACCCCCTCTCCAGTACATGGTTTTCATGCACTGGGCCTCTAGTAATCTAAAATTTAAATAAAAGCATAATATGCTAATTAGACTGGACATCCTTCCAGAAGACCTTTTGGACGAAGCCGGGGCTGCAAAGGAAGCCTGGATCCTGGGTGCCTGCTGGTGGCCTGAGGGAAGCCTGGGTCCCGGGTGCCAGAGGAAAGTCAGATGCCAGCAGCCAGGGGAAGGAAGGCCTACTCTTGCATGAATTTTGTGCATTAGGCCTCTAGTACTTTTATAGGCTCCTATTACTCACTATGTTTTGTACATTCATCCATGTTGTTGTTTATTTCTTTTTACTGTGCAGTGTCATTTCATAGTATGAGTATATCACTCTGTTATTGATGGGCTCTTGGGCTGTTTTGAATAAATATGCCCTCCATTTATCCCTACAAGTCTTTTGTGGATTTATATTTTCACTTTTGTTTTGTAAATACCTAAGAGTAAAAGTCCTGGTTTTTTTTCTTCATTTAATAAAGAGTTTTAATATAAAGATTTATTGTTTTGCATTTTAAAATCTGAATGGATGGTAAATATTATAATATCTTCTTGAGAACTGAGTCTGTTTGCCTACCAGCTAGGCCTGTGGACTACATTTAACTGCCATCCTGTTTTGTGGACCAAGGTCAGTCCCATCCACTTCCATATTGTCTGTGTTCACTGTGGTGCCACCTCATTAAAGAGTTGAGTGGTTGTACCCTAACTGGTTTGGCTCAGTGGATAGGATGTCGACCTGCAGACTGAAGGGTCTCAGGTTCGATTCTGGTCAAAGGCATGTACCTTGGTTGTGGGCACATTCCCAGTAGAGGGTGTGCAGAAGGCAGCTGATCGATATGTCTCTCTCATCAATGTTTCTAACTCTCTGTTCCTCTCTCTTCCTCTCTGTAAAAAATCAATAAAATATATATTTTTTAAAAAGAGTTGAGTGGTTGTGACAGAGGCTTTACAGCCTACAAAATCTTAAAATCTTTGTTTTTCCATTTATAGAAAAAATAGTTTCTGTCTGCATGTATTTTGTTGTATGATTATGAAAAATAGTAGTTAAGCCCTAACTGGTTTGGCTTGATGGATAGAGCATCGGCCTGCAGACTGAAAGGTCCCAGGTTCGATTCCGGTCAAGGGCATGTACCTTGATTGTGGGCACATCCCCAGTAGGAGGTGTGCAGGAAGCAGCTGATGATGTTTCTCTCTCATCGATGTTTATAACTCTCTATCCTCTCCCTTCCTCCCCCTACCTCTTTAGAGAGTGTGGAAGGGAGGGATAAAGACAGAGAGAGAAACATCAATGAGAGAGACACACATTGATTGGTTGCCTCCCACACATACCCTAAAAAATCAGTAAAATTTATTTTAAAAATAGTAGTTAGTTATATGTCTATTCATTGTATTTCTTTATACAATCAGATATTTACTTTTATTCACTTATATGATGTTTCAAATAACTTCCTCCATCTCAAAACTGGCTTTTCATTGTATCCATGATGGCTAGTCAGGGGTCTGGAAAGAAAAGGACTGGAAGATTATAGACAAGGAAGTCTGGAGTGATATGAAAGCATTGATATGAAAGCTATATATTATATATTTATTATCTTTTCATTTATATAAGGTACTAGAGGCCTGGTGCACAAAAATTTGTGCACTGGCGGGGGCGGGGTGCAGGTTTCTCAGCCTGGCCTGTGCCCTCTCACAGTCTGGGACCCCTTGGGGGATGTCCACCTGCTGGAATGCCTGGTGAGGGGCTGATGGCTGTTTGCAGGCTGGCCAAGCCTCCCCAGTGGGAACCCTCAACCCATGGGGAGATTGGCCAGCCTGAGTGAGGGACTGAGGGCTGTTTTCAGGCTGCCCACAGCTCCCACTGACCCAATGTCCCAGCAAGGCTGGCTGGAATCAGGTTTTAGGGTTTATTTATCTTCTATAATTGAAACTTTGTTACCTTGAGCAGAGGCCTAGGCAAGCAACGGAAGCCTCCTGTTTGCTTCAGCTCCATGACTTCTATAATTGAAACACTGTTGCTTGAGCAGAGGCCCACTGGCCTAGTCAGGCAGTTGCAACAGAAGCCTCCTGTTTACTCTAGCTCCATGGCTGCCAGCCTCCATCTTGGCTGGGTTAATTTGCATACAGCCACTCTGACTGCCTGGGAGGCGTGACTTGGTTGGTGGTCGTGGCTTAGGTGTCTTGGAGTGGCAATCAATTTGCATATTACTCTTTTATTAGATTAGATTCCAAAAAGTGTATACATACTTAATAGCTGGTAGCTCAATTGATGTTTCTCTGTTTTCATATTTAACCCATTGGAATTAATAATTATTGAAAGTGTGTATATATATTTGAGGGGGATACCCTGTAATTCTTAAACTTTGATGGAATATTTCTTTCAGAGTAAATTTTGCATGTATAATAGTTTTTTATTCTGAGACATTGGTTCTATTTGGATAGGTCTTATACATTTCTTACATGACTTCTTTTTTAGTTTTAATCATTGATGATACCTTTTGGATATCTCCATATAGAAGGTTCTATTATCTGAGGTTCTTTTATTTTATTTAATTGCACCTTTTAGTGTGCCCACTGCTCTTGTTATTGGGCATCATCTCTGTGATCACAGTTTGGGTTGGGGTTTCATCCTCAGCAGGGTTCATCCCTGAACCATTTGGCAACCAGGACAGAAACCATGCACCTCCAAGTTGGTTTCATTAAGTGACTTCAGAAACATCAATATGAGCTTGATTGTTGTGTTAATTTTTCAGCTTAGTGTTTTCTCAATTTCACTGGTAATGAATTTAAAAAATAGCAAACTAAAAAAAAATATTCAGACTTCATGGGCTAGAATTATATTTAATAGTTTAAGTAGTTTAAGCCTCAAAATACATGTAGTTCATGTCTGTCATAAAGAATTCCAGAGAATACTTTGATTCCCAAACAGCCCCAATCTCTGCTCACAAGTGTTCTAATCACACATGTGACCCATCTCAGCATTGAGTGGTTTTCCAAAAGTATTTGAATTTCTTTTGTTTTTTTGTTAATCTTCATCCAAGGATATTTTTCCATTGATTGTTAGAGAGTGTGGAAGGGAGGGATAAAGACAGAGAGAGAAACATCAATGAGAGAGACACACATCGATTGGTTGCCTCCCGCACATACCCTGACCAGGGCCAAGGATTGAGCCTGCAACCCCATGCCCTTGACTGACCAGAATTGAACCCAGGACCCTTCAGTCCATAGGCTGACACTCTATCCACTGTGCCAAACTGGGTAGAGCTGAATGTTTTATTTCAACTTCTGAACTCATATGGACTCACCACCTCATCTTGGATGTTAAAAATCATCACTCGAGCTAAACAAGGATGAAACACACACACACACACACACACACACACACACACACACACACACACACACACCTGTACTCCCTAACCCTACAGGGTCTAATTCATCAGCTTCCATCTTTCTTTCTCAGCTTCCTCTTCAGTTCTGATTCCAAGAAATCTTTCCCCACTTTGTTTCCAGCTTGTAGATACAATGGGAAGTATGTTTCTGTGTGTTATATGGCAGGCTACATTTTTATGCAGGATAAATTTTTGCTGTTTCCTTTATCTTGCTGATTCATGTCAAAGACTAGTGAGTTTGTATGTTGGTGTTGTCTTTATTACAGCACCCTCTTCATGGAGAAAATCAAAATGGAATCGTTTTTATTTTGTTTATTGGCTTTATTTGCATCATTCAATTTAGAGCAAAGTTCATGTGTATGAATGTTAACATGCTACAAATGAAATGAAAATAGAAATTGCAGTCAAAGAAAGGAGAAGCTAACCATACTTCCAGGGAAGCTTAAGATAGTTGCCCTGAGGGAATGAAATGTGACTCAAAGACTCCCAACAGACATAACAGGAAAAAAAGGATTGCATGAGAGGGTCTCACAGCTCATCAGAAAGGCAACAGCACACTTGTTTCTTCAGAAAGTCTGTCCTTCTGGACACACTTGATGTCATCATAGTGTCATTAGGTGACACATAGGCAGTGGGTCAGACTACCCTTAACAGATAAGGAATTAGCAGAGTAATCAAGCAAAAAACAATGTCAAACTTTGACCCAGAAAAATATGCTTCCAAATTCAGACAATGATCCTTACTTATTTTTAGAATTTAGGTAAGTTTCTTGAACTTTCAGATTTGAGTTTCTTCATCAGTAAACTGTGGATAATGTCACCTCTATTTTGTGAGTACTTGAGAATCAGGGTCAATTCATATACAATTGGGAAAGTAGGTCCCGTGTAATTCTCCTTTACTTTAGCATATGGAACAGAGTTATGGCAGAGAGGCCCACTGACATCAGAATTACAGGTGCACACAGTTAGGGGATATTAAAGCTGATGCTTAGGTACGTCCCTGATTTTTCTTCAGGCTCAGCAGCACTCTTAAGTCTGACTAATTAACCCAGTCTTATAACTGAAGTTCAGAATGCAAGCGCTACTTAAATAAGATTTAAAAATACCCCACCAAATGGAGATCTAAGCTTTATAAAATCATCGAGGAATAACAGGTATCATCGTAGAACCAAGCTGATTGAAATAACAATAGCTGTGCTAAATGGAGTGCTAAAGTGTTCCAAGGCTCAGACAACGCTGAGTCCTCCACACCCTCATATTCCCAATTACTAGGTAGTGATGTGCAAGTCAGATAGCAAAGAAGACTGGGAGGGAAACAAATTATTCACCTGAAATATGGTGTTGCAGAAGAGCTCTGAGGGTACCCTGGACTGCCAGAAAGATGAACAAGTAGATCTTAGAATGAATTAATCCTGAAATATTGCTGGAGGCAAAAATGACAAAATTGAAGCTGACCTAATTTGGGCACATTGTGAGAAGGCAGGGCTCTTTGAAAAAGACAATAATGTTGGAAAAAATGGAAGGCCACAAGAAAAGAGGAAGACCAAGTGCGAGATGGATTGACTCCATAAAAACAAGCAGGAGGTATGAGTGTATAGGAGCTGAGCAGGGCTGTTGAGAACAGGGCACCGTGGATGTCACTCACTCAAAGGGTCACCAGGAGTTAGGGCCGACTCAACAGCACAAAACATACACAGCACGTTCAGACACCATCCCAAGTGCTGTAGGTTTTAGAACTTATCTCCACAGCCCTAAGAGATACCAGCTGTTACTCTGCCCCTTTGATAGAGAAGGAAGTGATCACAGGAAGGTGATTGTTTGCTCAGTTAGGAAGGGGGGTAGCCAGGCTTTGACCCTTGGCAGGCTATTACAGCCTGCGTTACTAACCCCAGGCACAGCCCTCAAATTAGCAGAACTTGGGAGACAAATCCCTGCCCCTGTGTGTCCACGTTCACACAGAGTCTCACAAACAATCCAGCTTTAAGTCAGAATTTTCTCTCTCATTTCGCCTGCACGTGGTGCCCTGGCATTCTCTAACTTCAATAGAACTTCAAATAATGGCTGCTGGCAGCATGGGAGCACTTTGCTGTCCTTATTTGAGCTTAAAGCCTTTCCCGGGTGAGCTTCTCGGCAGTTTCATGAAATATGTTTTTAGCTGCTTCTGTATTCATGGGCATGGATTGGTCTTCCTGACATCCAGCCAAGGACACTGGTTCACCTGGAACTTGACTATCCATTTTCTGGTGGATCTGGAAATGCTGTTAGTTGTAAATAATATTGTTTATTATGAAAATGTCTCATTTTTAGAACTCAAAATGACACATTTTCATAATACTTTGCTCTGAGCAATGAGGCCTGACTCTGCCCTGTCACCTGACATTGTGTTCTCCTCACAGGCAGACAAGGTGAGAATATCCTCAGTTTCACCACCTCATATTCATTCTCTCTTCAGCTCTCATCATTTATGTTCCAGGGAGATGCATCTGTCAAGTATTTTTTAATGGATTTGCTTCTTTTAAAAAGGAAAAGAAATAAACTCAGCCCACATGCCCAGCTTGCCTTGCCCAAGGACTGGTTAGTATTCAGGATATGCCCTGGCAAGTCCATCTTCACTTGCAGTGAGGGGGGTTGAACATGCTGTCTTTGGTGTGATCTGTGACAGCCGGAGGCCAGGGGAACGAGGTAGCCCTGTTAACAAAGAGGGCTCTAATAATTTTTAAAAGACTTGTCTAATGTTCATTTTGAATAAAGATGTGAGACCTTCTCTGTGCCACCCTTTTAATGAGCAGCACAGCTCTTTAGACAGTCTCGGGAGAAAGGCTCCTTTTTTCCATTATAAAGAACGAATTTAGTAGGATGCTTCATAATGAAATGCAGGATCCCTTCCACGGTCTCTTTTATTACATTCCCCACATGAGAGTGACTGCTGGCTACCACTCCTGCTCCTTCTCCTTAGAAAGGGAACAATGCCCTGACTGCATCCTACAGAGATTTAAGGAGATCCTATCTGCCCCACAACATGGGTCTGGAATTGCAAAGGATTAGAGAGTACACACTTGTCTAAATACATAAAGTGGTAGAAACTAATGTAGCTACCCTGAGAAAGTTCTGGAAAGAAGTAAAGAAGACAAGGAGAGGGGGGAAAATGGATTGTTTCTACTTTACCTCGCAGCTGCTTCTCAAATGGAGCTTCTGTTATTCTTGACATTAAAATAGCAATGGCAGCATATCTCAGACTACAGCTGCAAAGTTAGTTATCCTTGTCAGAGTAGGCTTGGGAAGCTAATTTAAATATAACTGCTTGTCAGGTGTCATCTAATGAGTTGACATTCATAAGCGATTTCCTAAAGATGACAGAGACTTTCTGAGCATGCTTTTTATTTAATTTCATTACTAGAGGCACAGTGCACAAAAATTTGTGCACTCAGGGGGATCCCTCAGCCTGGCCTGTGCCCTCTCACAGTCTGGGATCTCTCGAGGGTTGTCCACCTGCTGCTGGCTTAGGCCTGCTATCTGGGGAACTGGGCCAAAGCTGACAGTCAAACATCTCTCTGGAAGCCCGGGAGCCCTCAAGGATGTTCACTTGCCAGCAGGGAGCAGGCCTAAACTGCAGTCAGACATCCTTAGTACTGCTGAGGAGAGGCTCCCACCACCAGTGCTGTGCTGGCAGCCATTAGTCTGGCTTGTGGCTAAGCAGAAATCCCCCTGTGGGAGCACACTGACCACCAGGGGCAGCTCCTGAATTGAGCATCTTCCCCCTGGCAGTCAGTGTGTATCATAGTGACCAGTCATTCCCAGTCATTCTGCTGTTAGGGTCAATTTGCATATTACCCTTTTATAATATAGGATATGTGTGTATGCTGTTATTGCTATTTACATTTAAAATAGGAGATATACATGAAAGAGATTGCTTAGATGTAGGTACATGATTTAGAGAATTCAATCATTTGATTCCTGGTTTATAGTCCATCAATCCCATTAAGATATTCCATTCCTAAAAACAGGAGGTTGAGGTCCATCTAGTGTAGTTTTCAGCTATTTTGGCACAGGATTCAACCTGACTTTATGTATAACTAAGAGTTTCAGAAAACTAAAAAACTCTGGTGTGGTCTTGATTTAAGAGAAATACAAGCTCCCAAATGTAAGGAAATCTTTTTTTTTAATCTTCTGGAAGTGACTGGAAATTAATGAAAATGAAAATATCTCTTTAAGATCCATGTAGATATAAACCCCCCTCATGTTATGCTTCTTAAACCTGTGAAAGATCTCCTTTATTACAAAAAAAGTAGTCCCAGACAAGTTACACAGGCAGGGGAGATTGTATGCAACACTGCTGCATATTCAGAAGGTGTGCACTATGTCCTTAGGCGAGTAGACCTGCTTTGTGTCCCCTTAGCGATGGCTGTTGTGGCGAGGTTGTTATTGTGGTTTTGTTTTAATGCATTGGGTTGGACTATGTCAGCTCCTCTGCTTGTACTCCTGCCTGGTGGTCTGTTAATCTTCACAGCCAAGGGTATCCACTCTCACCTTTTAGAGCAGCTCATACCTTCCTGTGACACCGAGTTTTTCTTTTAATCTAATTGAGATAAAGAACATGGGACATCTAACTGATCAATTAAGAATCTACAGCTTTGTTAATTGTCTTAGTCTGATTCTAGAAACTGTCTCTAGTGAGGAAGTTATATTACTCTATGTAATATTAAATAACATTTCTTTGTAGAGTAAACATAACTTATTTTGGGACATTGAAAAAAATTGATATAATATTTTCTAACGAGATAACTTTTTCAGATTAATGGTGGTGCCTAATTATATTATGGTTTTTTTAATTCATCTATTTGTAAGAACTTGCTACACATAGAAAAGCAGAGATCCCTTTTTGTTTTTTTGTTTAGATTATTCAGTGCTACTTTGTACAGGATTGTTCTTATTTTCTTAGAGTAGTCTTTATTAGTTTCTTTGATTTTGCCTTGAAGAGGCTTATTTTCTCCCAGATCCCTTCCTTTAATAATTTCAACATGTCCTTTATATTTTACCTTTGATGTCACTTCTTCTGAGATGTTTTTAATTTCCCCCAAGACTGGGTTAGTGTTTGAATCACACCATAGTGCCATCAAGAATGTATGAAATCACCACATTATACATCCTAACCTTGCACAGTGTCACTTGCCATTTATATCTTAATAAAGCTGTGATGGGGCAAGTTATTCATTTACCTTCTAATTATCAAATACTATGGCATCTTAGTTTTCATTCCATTAAAATATTTCATTGAGCTTTTCACTAGTATCATCCTGTTTTGTGCATGTGAACACACACATCTGGTGAGCTTTCTCTGCCTTAACTTCTTCTCACTCAATTTTACCCTAAGTTTCTGTCTTCTTTGATCTTCTTCCCAATCTCTATCACTTCCACTGTTTCATCTGGCATGTTTACATATTATATCCAAACTTCAATTTCTAATCTTAACTCTTTAATGTCTAATCTTATCTCAAACTTCAATTTCTTATCTCTCTCTTGAGCTTCTAACCAGCAAAGGTTTTTGCTGCACACTCCATGTGAACACATTGGAGTATTAGACACATACATTCTCCATCTGAATTTATCAAGCTGCCTTCCACACCTATGTCCTAGATGACCTAGTGCAATAATCCCAAGTTGCAAGGCAGAAAGTTTAAAGCATAGACTCTTGCATACCACTCATCCTGATGGTCTTCCTGTGATTCTGTCCTATGATATCCTCAAGCAGTGCCTTTTAACAAATTACAGCTCTCTCAGCAGCATCCAAACCACTGAAAAGTCAGACCAACTCTCACATTGTCTCTCCTCCTGTCCACTTGTTAACATTTTCATTTCTGTGACTTCACTGAAATTCGAACCTTTCCCAGGCACTCTGTACCACGTCTTCCTTGGCACCACATTGTTATAGATTCCAAATACCTGGGTGTGGCCTCATAAACCCTTTTATCTATTTATTTTCTCCCTAATTACCCCCATTTTTCACTTAACTTCGTTGTCAGTATTTATTATCAGTCATCTTGGAGAAGGTTTTGCAATTTCTTTTCTAGGTCTATCTTATCTTGCTATGGCTGATTTTGCTTTTTAGTTCACCTGCATCTCAATGTATACTTTTCTATAAAACTTGAGCAGCTTTTGGGAATTACAAAAGAAATCTGAACTTTATATAAACTGCTCAGTTGATTTTTATGATCATTAGATTATTTGAAAAATATACTATATAGGCAGGGTTTTGTTGTTGTTATCTTTCTTTTTGATAAGTTTGCGAGTTTCCTTAAGACAAAGAACAGTATGTTATCTGTTGTTTTGTTCCAAACATATTGCAAGCACAGAGCCCTATATATGATAGATACTAAATAATTACTTTATAGAATCAGACTATTTGCACATATATGCATAATAGAGTTAAGAAAAAAGAGTGGGATCTCAGATTTTCATACATTTAAGTAAAATGTGCAGTGCAGTCTCAAATAAATGTATAAGAGTTTCCTTAATCTTCAGATTTCCATCTGAAGATTTTCATCTTCATTTTCAAGATTTGTCTTCTCTCTCCTTCAGCAATATTTTTTTGCCTTAGACCATAAAAATGGTGTCTTTTATCCAGGTACTCATAATGACCTATTTCTTACAATCATTCCTTGTACGCCCAGACTTGTGTTACTTCTGTTTTCTTTTAACACCTCTGTCTAGGCTACTGTCACTTTATCTCCTCATCACAACTATTTCCCCAGCTGTGACCAAAACATTCAATGTGAGTAGTTTAATTTATGAAGGTTTTTTAAAAAATCATTTCCTGTAATCCTCCTCAAAGTTGCTTCCAGCATTCATACAAAATATAATCAAGGCCACTGCAAACTGGAAGGGGTTAATTAAAAGTACTATGCTGATTGAGTTATAAAACTAAATCTATTTTTAGTAAACCTCAAATACTTAACTTAGGGGGATTGGGAATAAAATAGATGCTACTTTCAGGCTGTGCTGTGACAGACACAGGCAGTGGCATCTGTGCAAAGAGCATCGACTTCATTTTCTTAGTCCCTTTAGTCACTCCATGTGGAGCTCGTGTGCTTCGCAGTCAGTAGAAAATGTATCTGAATGATCTGCTTAGGAATACAATATTCTGATTTTATTTTTATTCTGTGTAGTCCTGAGTACTCTTTTTAATCAATGAGTATTTACTGAGTATCTATAATGTGTCTGCTACCATTGCAATGTCAGAAAAATAGTGTCTTTGCCCATGAAGAGTTGTCAATATAACAGAGTATATAGCAACTAAAACTACTAACAATTAAGTGTTATTATTGATATCTACAGGATTGTGTACTGACTTTAATATAGTGATTCATTTTGTAAAGAATTTCCACAAAAATTATCTAATATCACAGTGACTCTTTGAGATGGGTCTGGCTTTCTTCTCTTGTATGAAAATGAAGAAATGAATGTTTAGAGCAATTCAGTGGATTTCCCAGGGTTATATATCCAGTGAATGGGAATAAAACACACACACACAAAACAATGGGGAAATAACTCCCTAATTGTTGAATACGTGCTTTTATGTGCACATCAGAGTTGTTGTGTACTTAAAAACATACATTAGTGAACCCATTTATTAGACTTCCAGTGAAGGACATAGGGACAAGTTTTGTTTGTACACATATTCATGGGCAAGCATGCACATGCTCATGCATACACACATGTCACATCTTCAGGAGTATAACTTCTGATAAAATAGGAAATTACAATTGGAAAATTTAAACTCATGATGTTAAGAAATTTAGGATTAAACAGAAATGATCACGTTTTGTTTAGCCTTAAGCATAAGCTCATTCATTTAAAAAATGTACTGCTTAGGCACAAGGTTTATCCCACCAGCATTCATGCAACAAGCTGGCAAAAGGAAGTCCTTGTCTAAAGGAGGAAGCAAGCGCATTCTTGGTTTCTATTGCATTAAATTTTGTTAAGAGTCAGCATTCTGCAAGGAGATGGAAGATCAGGAAACTGGCTTCTTCTGTTGAAGGGCGAGGTGGTGAGAGATGGGCTGTGTGTTGCAGAGATGAGAGTGCTTGAATAGTTTTGAGGTTTTAACAGTGAGTAAATCAGAAAAGTGAGGGAATAGTCTAGATTATATCATATGCAAAACAAGGAATTCAGCTCAATTGCTAAAAAGTCTTAATTTACTAAAAATATTTGCAGTAACCCCTAAGTGACCACTGGTCAATTTTGAAGAGCTTAGAAGCCTCCATGTAACTTCCCCAATAAACATTGAACTATGTTCACATAATCTACAGAACTCATTGCACACTGTCACCGCGATCAATGTGAAGAGAATTGTCCATTGTTCCCTCCCTGTTGCCAGTGAGATCTCAAGTTAGAAAATATTGGCAGGAGCATGTTTATCACACCCGCACAGAAGTTCAGAGCTGGGCCCAGGTGATTCCTTTCTGTCATACCTGTTATTTCGTCTTCCCCTTCCCTGAGGAGTCAGTGGCCAGTAGTCACCACTGCTCAGCCGCATCTCTAAGTGGGACACACTCTCAGGATCCTGATATTCAATCGTCCAGATTTTGTATAGATAAGACAATGGGCTAGTGAATGAACTTTTCACTTTTCAACCAGTTCTTCTAGAGTCACAGTCACACAAAGTACCTGTCGCTTGGTTAACACATCTCAAGGAATCAGCAGCCAGACACGCCAGAACATTATTTTTCTGAGTGGAGTTTCCTGGCTGAGATCCTCTTGTTCTCTGGGGAAGAAATAATTACTCATCTACTGGCTCCTTTGATGAGTTCACAGGACATACATTGTAACCCCAGTTTCTATTACAGATCCAGACAACACATATTTATTACCTGTGTGGGTCAAGGCCCAGCTCTGCATGACGTGGCAGTCAAATCATCACTTAAATTACTTCTTGTAAATAAGACTCATTAACCGTGGTGACCTAAGGACACTTTCAATTGGCAATGCTGCCCAGTGAAGAGAGTCCTATATTAATCCTGCTGCTGCCGTGGGCTCAGCTTCCCTTTGCTTGTTATTCAAAGAGATTGCCCCTGGCTCCTTACAGCTAAAGGAGGAACCCATCCACCTTCTTCCACATTTGCTCATCTTTTCTATAAAAAAAAAACTAAAGATTTGATATTGTCATTAAACATAAGGCAGAGGAAATCACCAAGAAATTTGATGTTCAGAGGAACCACGTGAAAAGGCCGTATAAACTGACTTCCCTTGTTCTAAAAATCCATGGTGAGGTGCCATGCCTGGGAACAATTTAGGAAGTCATCTCAGTAGCTCACTTGTAAAATAAATACTGCAATTTTAAACCTTTTTGTAGAATAAATATAATTCATTTTCTTAAAGCCTTGAAAAATATCTGAATATATAGTACTTTTTTCATTAACACTAAAATTACCCTATGTAAATTATACAAATTTTATTAGACTAAAAAATGTGTTTTGAGAAGAAAGCAATATTAAAAATTCTTTATCAAAGACAAAAATGAGACAGCTTCATGTTTATAAACTCCAATAACAGTGATGTCTTTTTTGTATATATAGTGAAATGCATCTGATAAGGAACTGAATTTGATCTGGAAGTCAAAATGCCTGAAATTAAAACAAAGCATACTATGTGTGAAAAACGAATTCACAGCCATTCTTAACTAAAATTTCTAATCTTTTTCTGAGACTAGCAGATACTACCAGGTGTGATCCCTCCAGACAGAAAAAATACAAGTATACCTGTTCATTTATGTCAGGGCCAATTTTACAGGACTGTGAATTGATTTCTTCCCCAGGTCCCATTTGTATGAGGGTCAAAGAACACCTTACACATATGTGAGTGTCCTAAGGTAGCTCTCAGTTTTCTCCTAAGAGCATGTGGCAGCACAGAACATCAGCTATGCATGAGTCACACCGCTCTGGAATTTCTGATGTAACTCCTGACTTGGCTGAAGGAAGCGAAGTCGCTGCCAAGAAGTTGGTCAGATGTTTTTTGGGTTTAGTGATAAGCCTTGATGAAGGGCAAAGATAACTGTCTGAAGTCAGCATACGCAGAATAATATTAAATGGAAGAGGCAGATGACTTATGATACGTCTTTAGAGACACTACAAGTTCCAAAGCACCAAATACATGACATTCCCCCTGTGATAGCTTCTCCTTGGACTAAGTCATTATCCTTGGTCTCTGGGAAGATCAAATGCTCATCCTGGAAGCATTGATGGACTCTATATTATATTCTAGGTATCTGGTAAACAGAACAGTACTCACCCTTCTGGCCCCATCCTTCAACAGGTTTCCAATCTAGTGCTGGAGACAGAACTAAGGCATAGGAAATACTCAGAGAACAATTGTACGTTAAACCGTGTGAAACTCCTTACTGTAAAGATGCATAAATACTACGCCATCCAAGAGTAGGCATAGAGGATTGCATTCTTAAGTAATGTGTAGAATTTAAACAATCCAAAGAGACTAAGGATGGAATTCCAGGAAGAAGAAAATGACATTAGTGGGAGGAAAATAATGCAATAAACACAGATTGTATGCAAAAAGGTGAGCAAATCTGTCTGCTTAGTTTAGGAGCTCAAAATACTATTCAAAAAATAAGGAGGTGCCAGACCTGTTCCAAGTGGATACTGGAGAACCTGCAAACACCGGGGGTTCTATGTGGCATGTTTTGGCAAGATTGTCGAGCAGAAGCATTGAAGGAAGGTAGGAAGGAGGAGAGTACCTAGGCAAGGCGGGAAGTTAGGTACCTGCAGTGATCCAGGGACTGGATTTGTATTTTTATTGGAAATGAAATTGTTGAGATAGATTGTTCTTATATAGTTCTTTTCCCTTGTAAACAGGTTTAGACTTATATTGATTATATCATAAAAGTTCTTTTTCTTTCAATTTTCAATAATTAATAATGATGCCTTAAAATAATTTAGAAAAAAAACAGTTGTTCATTTGTAAATATATTCCTCTTATTTTATATGCAGAAGTATGATTTTTCTTGATACCACCTTTTTTTGTCTAAGACTCATACATATACTTTATATGACTTCTCATTAAAAATTCTGGCAATATTTTTCATTTCACATCACAATTATAGCACCATTATTTTTTAGAACTCAATCTAATATTTTCTTAGATTAATGTAAACCAAAAATTTACAAACCAAAAAAAGTTTAACTGTAGATATATACCTGAATGCACTGCCTCCCACAACCACATTAAAACTACAACTATAAAGCTAAACAGCCATCTTCCAGAACCAGGGGAGTGGAATTTCTACTACTAGACGTAAAGAGAAAGAGTGCATTGAGACTGGGTAGAAGGTACAGAGGCTCCAAGAACAGAGGTAGGAGGCTCTCAAAATGGTGGCGGTGGCGAAGGCACCTGGGTGTGCGAGTTGTTTCAATCAGAAAGGAATACAAGCTCAGGGCTTGCACTACACTAGTTTTGAGCCATCTGACATCGGATGGGAAAGCGAGAGTAGCTTTCTAGCAGAGCTGCTCACAGTGATCATTGCGACTGTAGGGACATGGAGCTCAGAGACTTAGGGACTCAAGGGCGCAGAGATGCCAACACGCAGAGACGCTAAATGCAGAGATGACTGAGGGAGAGCCATCATTATTTGCCCCACCCTGGTGATTCTCTGAGATGCTGCCCCACCCAATTTACAACCCCACCCAAGCTGTGCGCAAATGAATCACCTGTCTGCCTGCAGCCTAACCTAGCAAACTCCAGCTGGGAAAGAGAGCTCCAAATATTCCAAACCCCAAACAATGAGGAGAAATCTGTAGATCTCGCTGTAGCATGTCCTGGGTGGACTCACACAGCAGCTGATTTTGCATCTTTTTGGAGATACAGGAGCCAGTGTACCCAGTGGCTTGATACCAGATTTCAACTCCTCACATCCATAAGGGACACACTCAAGAGGCAGACTCAGTGAGCACCAAAGCCCCACTGAAGCAAGTTCTGCTCCATAAGGGTGTCTCCTGAACAGCAGTTCTTCCACTATAGACACTGCGGTTCCTCACAATCAAGTGGCCTGGAGGTCATTTACTCCCAGTGATATCAATAGCGATCAAGGCTTAACTACAACATGACTGTGCACCCAGCCCACAAAGGCGTTCACCAAGAGTGTCCACCCCAGGTGAATGGGGAGACTGAGCCACTGGCCCCAAGAGGACACCTACCACATAAAGCCACTCTGTCAACACAAGGAAACAGCCAAAATGTGGACACAAAGAAACAGGCCACAAATGAAAGAAAAGGAGCAAAGCGAACTACTGGATATAAAGTTCAAAACCACAGATATAAGGCTACTCAAGAATCTTCTGTAAACCTCTGAGGAACTAAGTGAGACCTTCAAGGATCTTAATGAGAATACCTAAAATAATAAATAAAAAAATAAAAGGAAAAGGACCAGTCAGAAATTAAGCATACACTGACTGAAATAAAGAATAATATCCAGGGATCCAACAGCAGACTAGAGGATTCCAAAAATCAAGTCAAAGATTTGAAATATGAGGAAGCAAAAAACACTCATCCTGAAAAGAAAAAACAAACAAACAAACAAAACAAAACAAAACAAAAGGATCCAAAAATATGAAGATAGTGTAAGGAGCCTCTGGGATAACTTCAAACGTATTAACTTCTGAATTATAGGGGTGCCAGAAGAAGAGAGAGAGCAAGATATTGAAAACCTATTTGAAGAAATAATGACAGAAAACTTCCCCTACCTGGTGAAAGAAATGGACTTACAAGTCCAGGAAACAGAGAACATCAAACAAGGAATCCAAAGAGGACCACACCAAGACACATCATAATTAAAATGCCAAGGGCAAAAGACAAAGAGAGAATTTTAAAAACAGCAAGAGAAAAACAGTTACCTACAAGGGAGTACCCATATGACTGTCAGCTGATTTCTCAACAGAAACCATGTAGGCCAGAAGGGAGTGGCAAGAAATATTCAAAGTGATAAATAGCAAGAACCTACAACCAAGATTACTCTACCCAGCAAAGCTATCATGTAAAATTGATGGTCATATAAAGAGCTTCACAGATAAGAAAAAACTAAAGGAGTTCATCACCACCAAACCAGTATTTTATAAAACTAGGGGCCCGGTGCACAAAATTTTGTGCACTCGGGGGGGTACCTCAGCCCGGCCTGTGCTCTCTTGCAGTCTGGGACCCCTCAGGGGATGTCCACCTGCTGACGTGCCTGGCCAGCCTGGGTGAGGGGTTGAGAACCGTTTTCAGGCTGCCCACAGTCCCTTCAGGGTTCAGGTCCCTACTGGGGTGCCTGGCCAGCCTAGGTGAGGGGCTGAGGGTCGTTTTCAGGCTTCCCACAGCTCCCATTGATCCAGTGTCCCAGCGAGGCTGACTGGAATCAGGTTTCTGGGGTTTATTTATCTTCTATAATAGAAACTTCGTTGTCTTTAGTGGAGGCCTAGTCAGGCAATGAAGCCTCCTGTTTGCTTCAGCTCCATGGCTTCTATAATTGAAACATTGTTGCCTTGAACAGAGGCCCGGCTGGCCTAGGCAGGCAGTTTCAACTCCATTGCTGGTGCAAGGGAAGCCTCCTGTTTGCTCTAGCTTCGTGGCTGCTGGCTGCCATCTTGGCTGGGTTAATTTGCATACAGCCGCTCTGATTGGCTGGTGGGTGTGGCTTGGCTGTTGGGCATGGCTTAGGTGTCTCAGAGTGATGGTTAATTTGCATATTACTGTTTTATTAGATTAGATGCTGAAGGACATTCTTTAAGAAGAGGAAGAAGAAAGGGGTAAAGATAAAAATTATGAACAAGAAAGTGTCAACAAATACATATCTATCAACAAGTAAATCTAACAATTAAGTCAACAAAAAAATCTGATGAAGAGAAAAAAAAGTTTAACTTTAATCACAGAATGTTCAAGTAATAATAATACAGCCTCCAAGTTTTTATGAAGAATTGAACATGAAGTGGTATTTATCTTTAAGATCCTGACTTCCCAATTCTGCCTTTTTTATCTTTAGCAATGAGGCTGAAATGTTTGGTACTCAATGCATTACTCCTTCATCACAACCTTGTTCTGAAATAATCACAACTCTTTCACCTGTATCTTTCCATAACTTACACTTAAGGAAGTGTGAGTTCCATTGTCACAATACCAAAATCTTCAGTTAAAGAAAACTTTCAGAAAAGTCACATGGAAAGAGAAAAGTTATTTGTACTATTATTGTTGCTGTTTTTATTTTGTTGAATTACAGCTGTCCCCATTGCTCCATGCAATAAGATAAATTGATATTGAATCAATTTAAGACTTTATATGAAGGATTAAATACCTCCTTTTATTAAAAAAAATAGTGATTAAGTTTTAAAATGTAAGAAAAAACATTAAGAATGTTCCAGTGTGCAATAATTAACCAAAAGCAGAAAACCAAAAAATGGGAAACAGTAGAATAGATTTATCTATATTTTCCAGTTTTTCTTTCAGAGTAATCTCAGAAACATGGATTTTCTCTTTATTCAAACAAATGTAAGTTGGGTTGAAAAATAATCTCATAAGTGTATTAAATAATGTTTAAATGAATCTATTTTTTTAATCAACATATAATCCACCAGAATTCTTTGCTTTGGAAGCATCATTAAATGTGTGTTAATTATATTTTGATGATTTATTATTTAAAAAATTAAAGCAGAAATTCAGAACCAGATAAACTATGAAAGCTAGGCATACCTTGTCTATATTTCAGTACTTCTCCTTTCAACATCAAATGGATTATATCTTGATCTTCTGGTTTATGCAGGAAAATAACAATATTTTAAATAGATACTACAAATGTTTACTCTTTGAATGAGATCAAGATTCCAATCTAGCTATGTTTCTTCATTATGAAGTGCAGTGCATGTTTGACTATAGAGAGAATAACTGACACACAAATTGAACATGCTTTAATGCCACAAAAGATTACTTGTTTTTAAATATCTCCCTTATAGGATTCTGCCTGCTGTGGATTGAATATCCCGCCCTTCTCCAATTCATATGTTAAAAACATAATCACCATTGTGCTGATACTTTAAGGTGGGGCCTTTGGGAAGTGATGAATGAAGTCAAGGCCTCATGAATGGGAGTAGTTTTCTTGTGAAAGAGACCTCACAGAGCCCCCTACCGCTCCCTTCCTCCTCCAAGTGAGGACTTGGCAGGAATACCACTGTCTGTGAACCAGAAAGGGGACTCTCACCAGAACCCAGACCATGCTGGCTCCCTGATCTTGGCCCTCAGCCCCTGGGACTGTGAGAAATGAATCTCTGTTGTTTATAAGCCACCAGTTTACAGTATTTAGTTAGAATAGTCTGGATGAACCGAAATACTGCTCTTGCTTTAAATTAAGCCTTGTTCCTTTGGACTGAGAAAGTCCCCAGCTTTCTGGACAATTCCATGCAGTGGTTAGAAAAGACATTGAGAAAGAAAGTGTAGACTTTCTCAATGCTTGCTCTGGGCATACAAACAATGAAACATTAATTTGAATATTTAAAACAAGACATGAATTTACTTGCTTCCCATTCTAAAATATTAGGGCATTTCATCTATAGTTATGATTAACTCAAAATAATTGATACTTGAAATCTGCATATTCACCTGAGCTTAGTCTTTCTCAGCCAAGTGCTGTGTATGTACATATGCTGCGCCCCCATTATTGTTGCCATGCTGCAGTGTGCTTACATTTTTCTTCAATAACATGATAATGTATTATACACAGTGTTTACTGTAAATGTTAGCCTGGCAGTCAGACTACGCTAATTAATTGCAGCGGCTTATTCTGTCTTTTGTCACAGACACCGTTTGAAATGAAGGCAGAGTGGCTGCATGTTCTTGGTGATGACCATCTTGCATCATTGTGGTTGATTAGTAGATGCCTGTTGATATTACTGTCACTTACAATGGCAGAACACTCTTGTTTACCGATATCACAAAACATGATGCAGCTTTCAGAGGACATTTTTTAAGATATAGAAAAATAGCTATGGGGAGAACATAAAGTATATGTATTAGGAGGATAAATTGAACTGATCTTGTGTTGAGGAGGCTGCAAACTTATAATTGAAATGAGCCTTAAAAGATGATACGTTATGGCCAGATGGCATGGCTCAGTAGTTGAGTTTCGACCTATGAACCAGGAGGTCATGGTTCAATTCCTGATCGGGGCACATGCTCGGGTTATGTGCTCGATCCCCAGTGTGGTCCTGCAGGAGGCAGCTGATCAATGATTCTCTCTCATCATTGATGTTTCTGTCTCTCTCTTCCGTTGTCTTCCTCTCTGAAATCAATCAAAATATCCTTAAAAAGAAAAAAGAAAAAAGATATATTACTCATCACATATTTTATCTCAATATTGTTTAATCAATGCCATGTGTATTAATTCCTACCCAGTCACTGATTCATTGAACCCTGTTCCATTTAGGTAGCAAATGAGATTTTTAAAAAAATCACAAAATGTAACCATCTGAAAGCATTTAGCCATATTTTATATATCAGTTGAATTTGATAAGGGAGACATGTTCATTCATTTGGATTTCAGATAACTACTTTTTAAAATTCATTTTATACTGTTTGCACAGTTCAAGGTTTACACACTTAATTGAAGTGGGAATAGTTTCTTGTAATAATCTGCTCTGAAGAGCTGGAGGGGTGACTTAAGGAAAGAAGATCTAGAGCTCAAATAATGGAAGTCTTTTGTTTCCTAAACAAATGTGAGACTTGGCATAGGCAGTTTATACAGATGATTCTCATATGTAACCTGAAAAGGTCAACATCTGTTTTTAAATCTTTCAAACTTACTTTAAAAATAAGTAAGGTTTTATGTGGAGCTTCTCACTGGAGGCAGATGATGACTGAACTCTTGTTCTTTTAGGGACATGAACATTACCCTTTGATAACTTTCAGTTTTTCAAAGTACTCTGGCCTCTATATTTCTTATGCAAGCTGAGAACAAACTTTGTGGAAGATGTAAGCCACTTTATAAGGTCACATGTATTGAATTTTGGTAAGTGTTTATTCTTTCATAAAGTTTCTGAACTAAAATATATCACTAACAAATAGATCCAGTTGTTCAATAATGTTATCCTCGCCCTAGCTGGTTTGGAGTATTGGCCTGTGGAGTGAAGAGTCCCAGGTTTGATTCTGGTCAAGGACATATGCCTGTGTTGTGGACTCAATCCCCAGTAGGAGGCATGCAGGAGGCAGCCAATCAATGGATTCTCTCTTATCATTGATGTTTCCATCTCTCTCTCCCTCTCCCTTCCTTTCTCTGAAATCAATAAAAATATATTTTTTTAAAAAAAGGAATGAAACACATAAAAAATAATAATGCTGTCCTCTATATCCATAGCTTACAATATCTCCCTGTGTATTTGCACTAAGACAAAAACAATTAGGACTCTCCTTACATTCACTTTAACTTAGTTTATGAATCAGTGTTTACTTACTAAAAGGTCACTTTTAATTTGCGTACTTGTTCATGTTTGTATTTCTCAAGTTATGATTATGCCTAAGGTTATCTGAGTGTGTTGATATGAGGCTAGGGAGCAATGGCAATGACTGAGTTCTGATCAGAAATGTCCATGAGTAAGGGAAAATTGGTTATAATAACAACTAAGAGATTATCAGTAAGAGGTCCCATAACACACAGTCATGGGGTGGAGGGGAGAGATAGATGGGTATTAGTAAGATTAGATAGATATGCTGACCATTTGATATTATAAAGTATGTAAGCATGGATGATGTTTAATAAAATTTTACAGAAATTTTTCTGGAATAATTGTACCATATGTATATAGATACATCTACTCTATAAAAGCGAAATATTAAAATTAACCGTTTCTCCGAGACGGGTAAGCCACGCCCACCAGCCAATCAGAGCGGCTGTATGCAAATTAGCCCAGCCATCATGGCGGCCGCCACTCATGGACCTGAGTAAACAGCCCTTTCCATTGCGGCAGGAGCGAAAGTGAAGCTGCGCTCGCTCAGCTCAGCTCCGATTAAACTGCCTCTAGCAAAACACAGATTTGAAACATTTGAAACAATGTAACAATCATAGAATCCTCCAGAGCTGAAGGAAAGAGCAGCTCCGGCCTAACCAGTAAAAGTAACAATTGTTTCATTATAGACGCTGCCAGGTGAAGCAAAGAGGAGGCTTCAGTTAGTTAGAAGGCTGCCTTAAAG
>PVJC01027346.1:0-23355 GCA_004026665.1 Murina feae
ACTCTTTCCCACTCACTGGTTTCCTGCTGCCTTCCTTTCCCACTCCCCAGTGCTGCCAAGGGGTCTGGGGAGCTGCCAAGCAGGACCCCGGCCCATGCAGCCTTGCTTTCCTGCTCCCCAGTACCCTGCAAAGGGCCTGGGCAGCCGCCAAGCAGGCCGAGCCCCCGACGCCTCTTTCCCACTCACCGGTATCCTGCTGCCTTGCTTTCTCGCTCCCCAGTGCCCTGCAAGGGGCCTGGGAAGCCCACCAAGCAGGCTGCTGACCCCCCCTGCCTCTTTTACACTCCCTGGTGCCCAGCAAAGGGCCTGGGCAGCCGCCAAGCAGGCCGCCAACCTTGCCGCCTCTTTCCCACTCACTGGTCCTGGGTCCTGCGCTGTTCTGCCCTGCAGCTGCTCTGCACACTTGGGAGGTCCCTCAGCCCGGCCTGTGCCCTCTCACGGTCTGGGACCCCTCGAGGGATGTCCACCTGCTGGTGTGCCTGACCAGCCTGGGTGAGGGGCTTTAAGGCTGCCCACAGCTCCCATTGACCCAATGTCCCAGCAAGGCTGGCTGGAAGCATGTTTCTGGGGTTTGTTTATCTTCTATAATTGATGCTATTTCTTTAAGGCGAGGCCTAATAAGAAGCCTCGTTTCTGCTTCAGTTCCCGGCTTCTATAATGAGACAATGTTATCCTTAGACTCAGGCCCAGTTTGCTGTTTCCTTCAGCTTCCGAGGATTCTATGATTGTTATTTTGTTGCAAACATGTTTTGCTTTGAGGCAAGGATAAGCCGAGCCGGCACGCGGACAGTTTCACTTTCACTCCTGCTGCAATGGAAGCTGCCGTTTACTCTGTGAGTGGCGGCCGCCATGTTGGCTGGGTTAATTTTCATACAGTCACTCTGATTGGCTGGTAGGCATCCCGAAGGGATGGTTAATTTCAATATTACGCTTTTATTAAGATTTGCTCCCAAAGATGTGCTAGGTCTTATTTTCAGGGAATGTCTTAATTTTCCATGAAGAGGAATATGGTACACATTTATTGTTGAACAAAAAAAAAAAAAAAGGAAATTTATTACCTGTGTGTCCACATAATGTGCCGACTCCTGCCCCGCACAACTCACTGTCTAATTGTGAGTCAGCCAGACTGCATCAGGGCAGAGTGAGCAGCAGGTGGCAGCTTGTCCCGGCGGCGCAGGCTCTCTGATTAAAAGAGACCTCGCACTTCCTGTCTGCTCTGGCTGCACTGTGGCCAACAGTGAGCTGTGTGGCCGCGCCTGCTGCTACGGCCGAGTCCAGAGTTTCAGTAGCTTCAGGGGGGTCTTATTATCGGGGAGGCCTTATGTTCTGGGGGCTTATTGTTGGGGAGGCCTTATGTTCGGGGGAGGCCTTATTTTGGGGGAGGGTCTTATATTTCAGCGAGAGGTAAAACTGTAAGTAGATCTTATTTTGGGGGGATGTCTTAGTTTCAGGGAAACATGGTATTATACATCATTCTAGGTGGATGTGCTCCAATCATAGCCCTTGTGCTCAAATAGGGATTGTTCCAAAGAGAAGATATGCACCACAAGGTAAGTACAGTGACTCAGTACTTGTGAGGAGACTCTAACCTGGATTCAGGATGATGGAGAATAGGGGAGAGGAATCTTCCTAGAGGTTATCTTAATTGAGGAGCAAGAAGTGGTCAATAAAGGCGGGGTAGGCATTTGAGACCAGGAATAGAATCAACAAAGATAGAGAAGCTTAAAACAGATGGTATCTAAGGAATTCCACTAATGTTGCTAAACCATAAAGTGGAAGACCAAAAGGGTCAATGGAAGGCTAGAGGAATGGGTGGAAGCCAGATTGTGAAGGACCTTCTATGCCACGTTTGGGATTGTGATCCTTTCTATTATAAGAAGTGTAGAGATATAGAAAGATTACAAACAGGTGTAGACATATGAAAAAAGAATTTTAAAGGGTTAACTTGGAGCTAGTTGGAATGCTGCCAAAATAACCCATTTTAAAGTAAGAAAGAGGAGGATTAGATATACTTAAGAAATATTTAGGTGGTAAAATCAGCAGGACATTTATTGAATCAGAGAAGATAAGGGTGAATGAGTAATTGGGTAACTATTTATAGTGTGGGTTGCTATGTAGGTAGTGAAGTCCCTAACTTGTATAAAAGATCCTGGAGTAGTAAGCTGTCGTGAGATCCCTTGGGGCTGAGAGACCTAAGAAAGAGGCTGGCAACTCCAGCATTCCACGAAGCATTTATTAAGGGAACTCATGGACAGAAGCAGTTTCTTGGACAGCAGCAAGATAGTGGATCTCCACACCCAGAAAGGGGTGGGCCTTGTTATATGTAGCCAAGTAATAGGTGCCAACATAAATGGCTTGTAGCCAAAGGCTAACACAGGTGACTGGCTCGTGATTGTTAAGAGCTATATAATACAATGCAGTAAACAAGTTAATGGGCCCACTTATCTACGCAAGAACATTCCTTTCAGGTGAAGGATCACCCAGGGTTGTGATAGAAAAAGAAATCATTATTTCTATTCATTAGGAATTATTGTATGGATGACAAAGTAGAGATAGAAATATGAAATCATCTTTTGAGAAGTTTGGAAGAGAAAGGACTGAGAAAGATTAGATGGTTCTAATAAGGATATATTTTATTAAAGGGACGTTTGTTTATAATGGGGAACACCTGTGCATATTTATAGGCTCAGAGATAAGAACAAGTTGAGAGGGAGAGGTTGAAAACACAGAAGTAAGTGGTAAGATAATCCTTAAGTAACTGCATGAGTTTCCAGAGGAATCATGAGGGCACAGACTACTTAAAATAATAAGAAGCCATTGAATTCTTAGATATTGGGGTTAGGGGTGGGGTGGGAATGAGCTTGGGTTTGTTTACAGATAGCTTTGTATATCTGAAGCCTGGAAGTAGAGATAGACCATATCTGAAGTACTCAATGGTGTTGGTGCAAGTGGAGACAAAGTCTTCTGAGAAAGAAGGTGGAGGGAGTTAATTGATCAGGGAACCTAAAAGAGGTTGAGATCTGGATTAATTATTAATGAAACTAGAAGAAGGAATTGACCAAAGACAAATAAATACATTAACTACTGGTGCAGTGCAGCCCGCTGAGATTTAAAACTGTGTTAAATCTCAGTTTTAAATCCGCTTGGTTTGGTAGTTTCTTGCACAGGTGTTCAGTTTCTCTGAATTTGAGTTTCAAGGACCATAATTCAAGGTGGTGGTATGGACTAACTGCTATAAGGTGTGCAAAGTATTGAGATAGTGTCTGATGCAGCTGCAAAGTGCTTACTGCAGAAGAGAAGTATAATGCTTGTTGACTTCCATAGGAGACTCTGATTGTGTATTCTGAGCAGTACCATCTTTCCTTGTGGACTTGCTTGTCCTCTATCACAACCTTGTGGAGGCTGCCAAGCACAGAACCTGCACCTGAGGGTATAGGGTGGAAACACGATCAAGGCTAGGCCAATCATAGTACTTCACTTCCCTGCCATAATGATTATTCTGGAAAGACCAGTAAAGGTTCTTCCTCAGCAATGTTAAAGTTGCATTTCATAAAATAGTATTGCAGAAATATGTAAAAATATTATGCAAGTACTCATGGTATTTCCTTCCATTCATTGAGTGGAAAAAAAATAAATGATGTACCAACCCATTACAGTGACAGTCAGCACTCTAATGAATGAGCTGCTTGGCTCCTTGCCTCTTCATCCCGTCTTACAATCACAGGTTCTCAGCCTGTGCTCAGGGGTGAGCACGCTCCAGCTCTGGGACAAAGCCAGAGGCGGGGAGGGGTGATTTAAGATCAAAAAGTCAACAAGCTGCTGTCCTGTGTCCCAGTCCTAATCACAGAGGCCCAGAGGCCCAGTGTTGTATCTCTCCATGTCTGAGTTCCTGCTTTGATAACCTGCCCCAGTTTCTCTAAGACAGAGGTCTCGCCTTATTATCACTAGTCTTTGAGCCAGAGAAACCTCCACATGGCTTCCTGCTAGATCTTAGACTCTGCAGAAATGAAGAGGGGCAAAGAAAGGAGAATGAGTTCTCTTCCTTCTCAGTAAATGATCACCTGGCTTTTAGTCCCAGGGCTGGGGTATGGCGGAACAGAAGAATGGAGCTTTCTGCAAGAGAAAGAGACAAGAACTGGTAATGGCCTTTCTTAATTTGAACGAGAAGAGGAGAATTGTTCCCTGGCTCAAAGCTCTCTTTCCCAAAGCCTGGAGTTATTCAAGAGAAATTGTAATTCAGACCTATGTTGCATACCAGTGTGAGACCTAACCTAATTTAAAATCTTGTTTGTTACTGGTGATCTCTGTAAGCTCCCAGCAGAAGTAGCTTTGAAGTGATCCCATGGAGGCCCTTTAAGACTCATGCAAAAGCAGCTGATTGAACATAACTCTCTGTGGAGATGAACACACAGGTAATAATTAGAAAACATATGAAGAAGTATAATCCTACACGTCCACAGATGAGACAGAGAAAAATCTGAAAAAGACTTTAAAATAAGTACATTTCAATTCTTCCAAGAGACAGAAGAATGACTAGAACTCACAAAATAAGAATGGGAATACTTGAAAAATAGTTACCAAGAAAACAAGAAGTAAACCAGACTATTGAAATTAATATTATTAAGTATTATCACTCAACAGATTAAGGCACAGGTCAGAATAGCTAAAGAGAATTACTGAACTGGAAGATAACCTTGAGCATGATTCAGACCAAATGGCAAAGATACAGGGAGATGGGGAAAACAAAAAGGAAAGAGATAGAGGAGAGAGTGAGAAGCTTCAGTGTCTGACTGTTGAACCCTAGTCAGAGTATACCAGGCATGAAAGAGTATAAAAGGCCAATTTGTGTGTGATGGCCCTGTCTAGAGTGCGCCGGATGTTTAAGGCCAAGTTGGCATACACAGGTGCAAAAGCAACGACACAGCGAGATTACTGTATGCACTGAGCAGGCGTACTTTCCTATAACCCAAATTCGATGTCACTCGCTAGTATTTTGTCTAAACTGGTATAAAGATGTGTTACTGACCAGTGGGTAGAGGGCTGCCGTGGGTGCAATGGCTCCTTTGTAAGCTACTTTGAAGAACTGTGTTGTCTGATGGCTTCTTTTAACAATGGCTACTTGGTCCATAAAGTTTCTCTTACACGCCTACGACTGCTTATTATATCTTTTCTGTGTAATACCCAGTGTCCAAGGGGTACAGCCCCTGGCAGAGGAGAACCTGTACTCCCACCGTTGGCGTGGTTGAGCAGGATCAAGGAGGAACTTACTCCGATAATTGGCACAGCGAGCAGGGTTCAGCAGTAAGTACTCTGACAATAACTAACAAGGGTTCCAGAAGAAGAGAATCAGGGAGCAGCAATATTTGAAAGTGCGTACTGCCCTAACTGGTTTGGCTCAGTGGATAGAGCGTCTGCCTGCGGACTGAAAGGTCCCAGGTTCGATTCCAGTCAAGGGCATGTACCTTGGTTGCAGGCACATCCCCAGTAGGAGGTGTGCAGGAGGCAGCTGATCGATGTTTGTCTCTCATTGATGTTTCTAACTCTCTATCCCTCTCCCTTCCTCTCTGTAAAGAATCAATAAAATATATTTAAAAAAAGAAAGAAAGTGCGTACCGAATGTAAGGGCATGCCAAGATGCATCATATGAGAGTTAGCTAATATCACGGTTAAAGGGAAGGTCATACAGTCCGTCAAGGGAGCCTCACCTATTTCCTTTGGAACAAATTGATCAAGAAGCAGCAGCACCCAAACACTAACTACTCTTCTCTCCTAGCTTGGAACAGCCTGGAGGGAAATGCCTTCACCTGTTTCTCTAGTCCCAGCTCATTAAGCACCATCCTCATGTCATTTCATGGAGTACAAAGGTCTTTCCTTTCTGAACTTCTCTTACTGCTTGACCCCATTCTTTCCATCTCTTAATCCCTGTTTTCAGAGGGCTTCATGCTGCAGCAGAGCACTGGGGACAAATTCACAGGAGCTTTGTTGCGTGTGAGACACTCAACAGTAATAGAGGATGCGCACACAGATGCAGTGTGACTGCCTACACTCACCACTCTGGACTGATAACACACACACACACACACACACACACACGTAAGATTGTGCAGGTGCCCACACTCATCACATAAAGAGAAATTGTGATCCAGGCAAGTTTGAAGCCCCATTATTCCTTGGTGACTGCCCTTCCAGAGATAAGTAGGAGTGAGGAGGAAGCTGGGACACAGGTGAGAAGACACATTATGAGTGTACAGAAAAGGTAAACAGAAGACTGGAAATATAAATAAAATAGAGAAGTCTTTTTTTTTTTTTTTTTTTTTTTTTTTTTTTTTTTTTTTTTTTTTTTTTTTTTTTTTTTTTTTTTTTTTTTTTTTTGCAGGGAAACCTCTGCATATGCTTGCACAGAACCTGATAGAGGTCATCTAATGGTGAGAGGAAAAGGAAGGAATGGATTCATTGATGCAGGCGGGAGAGAAGGAAAGTACCACAGCGTTCGAGGTTGTTGAAAAGAAGCTTCGAGAAGGCGGACAGGCACCTGCCTGAATGGAGGAGAGGAGACTGCTGCCAAGCACTGAGGCTTTAAAAAGTATCAGCACTTAGGATAAAACAGTCCTTACCTGTTCAATGGTGTGATGCACAGCCATCTTCTTCAGAAATTTGCTGAGTGTGTTGCCACAGGAAAGGATAAACACCCTTTGTGTATTGTGTACTGATCAAAGCATGATCTGAAGAGCCATCTCCCCAATGCCTTTCCCACAAGCAAACTCTGAAAATACCACCTGTGTCCTGACATCTTGGGTTTCTTTGAGCAAGATAACCAGAGCATAGAACCATGTAACAATTCTAAGGAAATTGTTTTATTTATTTTCTGGTTTGGGTGGGAATGTTTGAAAGAGATTATTAAATGCTTAGCACAACTGACAAAAATCTCCACTTTGGGTTTTTGTTCAGTTGTGCTAAGCATTTAATAATATCTTTCACACATTCCCACCCAACCAGTCTATCTATTATCTATCTATATATCCATCCTACTTATTGATTTTTAATTCCTCTCAACATTTCTGTGCTTTGGAATTTAGATTGTTTTAACTTCAGAAAATTTAGTGATTTTACTGTTCACTAAACATGTTATTAAACATTGCATTGAACCATGTGTAATTGGCAATATTCAAATTGTCTTGAGTCCATAAAAATACAGTTTCTTAAGGTTCAAATATAAAAGATACAGAATGAGTTTTTACCTTAACCTCCAGTTCCTACTTTGGAAGGAAGTCATAAAACCCTCACCATTGACCGCTGAGAGAATAGAGCTGCCACGGCTCCAAGCCTTCCCTTGGCTGCTTTTCCACTTTGTATTATACTGTCTGCTTTCTTGAGATGCTTTACTGCTGATGTCTAATGAAATAAAGAGGTAAACCGAGGCAAGCTCAAAAAGATGACTTTATTTTGGACAGGCAAACTGTAGCAAGCTGCAGGCAAGTCTGTTGAGGGTTTGGAGTAGGCTGCATTTGTGTACAAGGAACACAAAAAATAGAGAGTTCCGTTAGAGTCTGTTAAAATAAAAAAAGAGCCTGGCTGGTGTGGCTCAGTGGTGAGATTTTCCATTTTATATCCTCCAGTTCCACTTGAGATTGCAACTCTTTTACACCGAGTTCCTTGTTTTTCACTAATATGTTTGCATAAAGTTTGCTGGCAAGTTTGGGTGCATTTTCTCCTCTTGTACACTAACATCTCCTCCCCTCATCTCCACCTTGACTTTTGCAGGTATGTATTGCTAGTCTTGTGTGGACCTGTCCATACATTTTTCTGTGCTCATATCATCATGTCTAAATGCATAGGCACATACATGCTCAAGGTTTTCCCTTTGTATTTGTTTTATAAAAATTAATCTGCACACCATATACACTTCTCTGCATCTCTCTTATCTCATTTGAAAGCATATTGGAGAAATCTCCTTAAAGCAGTTGGAATAACTTGAATACACACTGCTTAACAGTTGTCTAATATTCCATAATACATCCTATCTTATAAAAGAATAATATGCAAATTAGGCATCACTCCATACAAAGATGGCTGCTCCCATAGCCAGTATGGCTCAGCCCCACCACTGAAGTGGTCAGGCTTGTTAGCCAGGCAGGTCGCGGGGGAGGCAGGAGGCCTGAGGGGCGGAACAGTCAATCAGAGGGGGCTAGGGTCCCCTTCCCAGGCCAGAGGCCTTCAACAGAGACCTCAGGCATGGGCAAAGGTGGAGCCAGTGATCGGAGGGGGCAGGGGCAGAGCCGATGATTGGAGGGGTGTGAGGGTGCCCTACCCAGGCATAAGGCCTGGGCCAGAGGCCTCAGGCCTAGGCAGGGCCAGAGCCTGCGATCACAGGGGTCTGGGCACTGGTGGAGCCAGCAAAGCAAGGGCCTGCAGCCTTGGCCAGAGGCTGCCAGTGGGGCAAGGGCAGAGCCAGCGATGGCAGGGGGCAGGATCAGAGCCGGTGATCACAGAGGCCTGAGCTCTGTGAAGCTGGTGATCAGAGAGGTTTGGGGGTCCTCTGCCCAGGCCCAAAGCCTCATCCAGAGGTTACAGGCCTGGGCAGGGGTGGAGTTGGGATAGGAGGGGCAGGGGTGGAGCTGGTGATCAGAGTGAACTATAGAGGAAACACCTTTTCTGACTGCTCATTGGCTAAGCTCCCTGTATGCCACTGGTAATATTCTTAGTAACTTGGGTAATAAGAATCCCTAAAGGTGATCTAGGGTTTTTCCACCACACTCTTGGAGGACAAAAAAAATGAAGGTTCACTGCTGGAGGGCTAAGAAGTGTCATATCCTGCCCTAGCCAGTTTGGCTTAGTGCATTTAACCTCAGCCTGCTGACTGTAGGGTCTGGGTTCAGTTCTGATTAAGGGCATGTACCTAGACTGCAGGCTCCTCCCTAGCTAGGGCCCAGGTCAGGACTCATGCAGGATGCAACCAATGAAAGTGTTCCTCTCACTTTGATGTTTCTCTCTGTTTTTCCCTTCTCTTCCACATTCTCTAAAAAAATCAATGGAAACATATCTTCAGGTGAGGATAAAAAAGAAAGAAAGAAATGCCATATCCTATGAAAGATACATCTTGAAAATGCCTAAAGAAAGTTGTCATTTTTTTCATGGTGAAGGGACTGGAGTCCGTGTTGATGAAAACACCTTGGTGGCTGCGGTGACTGGCAGTGGCTGTAGCAGCGGGATGATGGGGCTGGTGGCTTCCCCTGATTTTCCTGATCACCTCCCACTAAGGGATGCCAGACTGGGGCTTAGGCCCACTCCCCATGGGGAGCAGGGAGTGGGCCTAAGCCATCAGTAGGACATCTCCTGAGGGCTCCCCATATGTGAGAAGGGGCTGGCTGGGCTGAGGACCCCCCCCCCAAGTGCACGAATTTCATGCACTGGGCCCCTAGTATGAAATAAAATTCATTCTTCATGCCCAGTGGTGTATGGGAGCCAGCTTGTGTTGGCTCATGAGGATCAATCTCTTCCCAACTCTGTACTTGGTAAACCATGTCCATAGGTGGAAATTTGCTATAGTGGGAATATGAAAAACACCAAATGCAACAAATCAGCATTTGGCTTTCTTTTCAGAAAAACAGCTTACCAACACACCACACTGCTAGTGTGTGTGTGTGTGTGTGTGTGTGTGTGTGATATTTGTATCTCATTAAACTGTACTGTGGTGAACAACTCTTGTGTATCTTTCCTTACCTACATGCACTTTATTTCTATGAGAAAAAATTCAGGAATTGGATTGTTGGAACAAAGAGCATATACATTTTAAGTTTTAGCAGATGTTGCATGATAACTTTCCAAAATTGCTGCAACCATGTATCTGATGACCTCTTTTCATTCTGATTCCCTTCCTAATTTGGTATGATCTTTTTTAGTTAATTTATATTTTCCAAACATGTATAAAGATTGAGCATGTTTTCAGATGTTCATCAGTCAATTGCATTTATTCTTCTGTGCCTTGCATGCTCATATTATTTTCATCTGTGTCTTTCATGTACTTAAGCTTTTTATAACCATTTTGAAAAATGTTTTAATGTATCACAGTTATTTAGTTTTTATCTGTCATCTGTCCTGTAATTTAAACTGGTACTTATATATCAATATTAGTATATTTTGGCATTAAAATATTTTTATATCATGTGTTTCTCTTTTCTTGGTTTGGGAAGATCTTTTTAACCTAAATTTAGTCTCCTCGATGTTCTTTTAAAGTTTTTTTAAAATTAAGTCTAAAATTGTTGGACATTAAATAGTTTCTATTTTGTTTATTTTTATAAAAGTAGTGTATTCTTAAATAAGTCACAGTGCACATACATGATGATCACCTCCCAAATCATTATAAAATGGCTATGTATATCTTCCTAGCAGGTTTTGCTCAGTGGATTGAGCATCAGCCTGTGGACTGAAGGGTCCCAGGTTCAATTTCAGTTAAAGGCACATGCCTGGGTTGGGGGCTGGCCCCAGTGAGGGGTGTGCAAGAGGCAGCCAATCATTGATTCTCTCTCATCATTGATGTTTCTATCTCTCTACTTCTCCCTTCCTCTTTGAAATCAATAAATATATTTTTAAAGGCCCAATATTAAACAGAAATAAATGAAGATGCAAACCCTCAAAATAGCAATTTTTAAAATTAACATATTTAAACATTTTTGAGAGCTTGTCCTGATTAAGTCAGTGCTAGGAGACTCGTGGGTCATTTTTGCATAAATAAAATGCTCCTGAAATTTCATGATGTAGAATTATCTCAAAAGGTTACATAGTTTATCCTACAACACCTTTGTGGACCCTATTCCAAATTAACAATTAATTTCACTATTTATCATCCTACATCAAAGTAAAATAAATAAGTCTGCACAGCAGCAAAATAAACTAAAGTAGTAAAGTAAGGATAAAACAAAAAAATCAGGTTATTGTATCGTTTCTCAGGAGATTAGAAAATACAAACTTCACAGTGAATTACAGCCAGATGCTGATACTCATGATGTAGAAGATTATTTTGAAAAAGAAGGAGAAGAAAAAGGAGAAGAAGGAGAGGAGGAGGAAAAGTGATAATTTTCATTACTACCTAAACCTTGCCCATAGTGAAGAGTCATTGTTAAATTTTCTGTATGCATTATAGAAAATAATATTTCTTGACATTTTCTTTTCATAGCATTGACCATCAGTAGCATATATGAAATATGTACATATTTCTGGGAGGGAGTATGGGTTATAATAGAGAGGCCTTCTGTCTTATTTGATGAAATACTAGATTACAGTTTTCACAGTATGGCAGGTTTTTAATTCTAATTGTGAAGATAATATCTTTCCACTGTAAAGTTGGTAGTTTAAATGATGATATAAGTGATTAGCACTTGTTAACAGATTATGCTGAACATAATTGCAAATGCATGTGATAAATATGTTTGGAATACTTGTGAGAAATGTACCGGCATTCTTTTAAATAAAAATTTGATTCTTAGATGTGACTAATAATACCAGCTGACATTTATCTTATGGCATTATTCTAAGATCTTTTCATGTAGTAATTAATTTCATACTGACAACAACTATAGTTATAGACCCTATTTTCCCATCATTTTATGAATTAAAAAAAGTGAAGCTGTGTAGACTACCGTAAGTTACATATATAGTAAGAATTTAACAAAACCCAACCAACTCTGTACTTATTCTCACAAAAATAGACATAGTCAATTATCTAGATTTTTATTTTTTTATCTTTTTAGAGAGAGTGGAAGGGAGGGAAAGAGAGAGAGAGAGAAACATTGATGTAAGAGAAACACAATGATTGGTTGCCTCCAGCAAACACCCCAACCAGGAAGTAAGCCTACAACCAAGGTATGTGCCCTTGACAGGAATCAAACCCAGGACCCTTCAGTCCACAGGCTGATGCTCTACCCACTGAGCCAAACCATCTAGGGCAATTATCTAGATTTTTAAATAACACATGAATTACCTTCACTTTAACAAGGAATAGAATCTAGTTTTAAAATTTTAACACAAGCTCTTAAAAAAATTCATAGTCGGTACTCCTATGTACTTAATGTAATTATATTTGCCATCCAGGATTTCATCATTTGCAATTACCATTCAATAGAAGCTAATTTTCAGAAGCACTTCTACAGAGAATTGTTATTTAAAAACTTTACTTTGAACAAAGTAAAATATAATGTAAAGAGACTTACTATTCTAAACAGTACTAGCCTTGGGAAGTAATCACAAGATGCTTTTAATTTAAAAGGTTAATTTAGTCTTTAAGAGAAAGATAAAATGACCATTCTTCATGATTATTAATTTGATTAAAAGTTTTGAGAAATTGTTTTCATCATGAGCCAGAGAAGAACTTGATTTATATATATTGGCTTCATTTAATATTTAAAAAATAAAACCATATGTGTGTGTGTTTTCCTAAACATCAATCTTTTAGAGGGCTCAGATTTACAGAGGAACCCTGATGAGTAGCATGTGTTGAATTTATAAAGCACTGCTTGAAAAATTATACTACATACACAAATTCTTTCATCTGAGGCAGGATCTATGTATACAAATTTTGATATTATTTTTATAAATAGACACACAAATATGCAATATTAATTTTTTAGTCTCCATGTTTGCTAAATGATCTACAAAAACTATTATAGACAGAAAGGTAGAGAATACAAAAAGAGAGGAAGCAATTTTATAAGTTCAGTATTTTTGTTAAAATTTTTGATTTTTGATTTTTAGAGAGAGAGAGAAACATTGATTTGTTGTTCCCTTATTTATGCATTCATTGGTTGCTTCTTATATGAGCCCTGACTGGAATTGAACTCATAACCTTGGCTTACTGGGACGATGCTCTAACAGTCTAACCAACTGACCTCTGCTGTCAAGGCCAGGTTCAGTGTTGTAATGAAGAAAATGGCTCTTCAATGTCTACATGATAAATTTCTAACTTCTTTCTATACATAAACCTCTGGGATGTGGGCCTCTTCTATGTACCTTACCTTTCTACTCCATAATTACATTCCAACTGAAGGAACAATAAATTCCAATAAGTATCTCCTGGAATGAAAAGTCTATTTCATAACTCCTGATGAAATACTAGTTCAAGACCTTAAATTGTATAATCAGAGTAGGTATTTTTATTTCTTGGGGCAGTTTTATAAACAGTCTGGGCCACTATCATTATATTTTCCTTAGTTATATTTGATATATATAATAGGTGTTTATCATGTATCTTCTAGTTGATTGAGAATTCCTTGTTGTCAAAACTATGTTTATTTGTCCTTGATATTAAAATTATGTTTTACTTGTCTTTGAGTTCCAAGTAGAACATATAAGACAAATCAATATCCTAATTTATATTTGTTGAATGGATTATTAGACATATTTCCTTTGGAATAAAACTAATTAAGACATTCTAGCTATTACTTTTAAGTCATTCCCAGAGAAAATTTAAGAGAGGAGGAAAACTACTGGGTTGAGATCAGGAATCTTGAATTTTTGTCTTGACTTTCCCTCTAATTCTCTGTGGCTTTGAACTAAAATTAAGACAGCTGTAAAATAAGGACACAATTTGCAACTTAAATGTAGATGATTTTTGGAACTGGTGAACAACAAAATAAATATAGGAATTAATTCAATAATGACCTAGCAGTTTCCTGAAAAGATTACTTATGGATGAAAATTTAAGAAGCATATAATAAGGATTTATATAATTTAAGATTTTTTAAATTTTAAAGTAATTAAATACTTGAAATGATAATAATTCCATATGAGATTTCTTGAAAATTTACTATGCATAATAATGATAAAACACTTGTGATCAAACAAAAGACTTTTTATTTTTGTTAATCCTCACCTGAGGATGTTTTTCCCATTGCTCTTCAGAGAGAGTAGAAGAGAGGGAGTGTAGGTAGAGCACAGGAGGTTTATCTCGGTGCAGTGGCTGATGCAATGCTGTGAGCACACTCTAGCAGTTCAGATCTTTCTGGAAAACCAGGAAGATGGCAACGCCCGCCTGAGCCCCTCCTAGAGCCATGTATGCAGTACCCCGACCTTTACGCTCATTGGCTCCCTAAGAAGATGTTCTATGATTGGCCACCTCCACTATATATACTGCTGTACTTCCTCAATAAAATTAGACCTGTGTCACAGAACCTGGTCTCTGGAGTCGTGCATGCAAGCATCCTAGTGCTAGGGGCTCCATTGTCCTCACCCCTGGGAGACCCCTTGCTTCAAGGGAGGGAGGGGGAGAAAGAGAGAGAGAAACATCTTTGTGAGAGAGCCACATCCATTGACTATTGGTTTCGATAGGTTCTCTTCAATATAACACCCCTCTTCCCTGCTTGCATTTGAACCAACTGAATTAGGTAATAAGGTATATGAATAACAACATATTAGCTTTATTGCTAGCAATAATAACTTTTGGACATGTGATTTTAGAATTATTACTGTCAGAGAAGTCAATTTTATGTACATATCTCTTCAGAATTAGTCAAACATATCATGGTTGCCTCCCACACGCGTGGACATCAGGGAGCAAAACCACAACTCGGGGTACCTGCCCTTGACTGGGAGTCGAACCCTAGTCTCTTCCCTGCACAGGATGATGCTCTAACCACTGAGCACACCGGCCAGGGAGAACAAAACACTTTTAAAAATATATTTTTTTATTGATTCCAGAGAGGAAAGGAGAGAGAGAGAGAGAAAACCATTAATGTTGAGAGAGAATCATTGATCAGCTGCCTCCTGCATCACCTGCACTGGAGATTGAGCCTGAAACCAAACCGAAACTATGCATTTGCCCCTCGCTCGAATCGAACCTTGACCCCCTGGTTCACAGGTTGATGCTCAACCATGGAGCCACATGGGCTGGACCAAAACACTTTTTATAAATATTTCTATTGACTGTTGGTTTCGATAGGCTCTCTTCAATATAACACCCCTCTTCCCTGTTTGTGTTTGAACCAACTGAATTAAGTCATAAGGTATATGAATAACAACATATAAGTTTTATTGCTACCAATACTAACTTTTGGACATGTGGTTTTAGAATTATTACTGTTAGAGAAGTCAATTTTATGTACACATCTCTTCAGAATTAGTCAAACATACCAATCAAGGTATAGACAGTACTGGGACCGGCAGCCTTTCCCTTTAAAGAGGAAGGGGAAAGAAGAGTGAGCTGTTTCATGCCCTTTCTCTCCTCCAAAAGACACAGCATTTCTCATCCCCTGGGGAGGAGTGAAGAGGAAGGAGAGAAGCCAAGAGTGTCATTTTGACTGGTGTAACTTCACATGGAAGAAGGTGGTGGTAGTTGGGTATAAGTGTTGGCCCAAATACCCTCACCTATGATTACAAGGTATGTGTAGAAAGAGTTTATATAACTGTTTTTAAAAAGAGACAAATCAGAGAACTTATAAAAGTGGTCTGCATGAAAATAGGATGCTGTGAAGTCTTTATCACTGGATGAGGGTCACTAGAAGCATGTTTGGTCTATTATTTCTGATATATCTTCGGTGTCTTTTGCTCCTCACCTTCTTGGCTACCCCTTGCACAAAACCATCTGAAGGAGCCTCAGCAGATGACACACAGCAGCAGCAACAGTGACTTTGTGCTCATGTACCAGCCAGTTTTCTTTAAAATTCTCCAATTTACTGACACATTCAGGGTAGCTCCTAGGGACAAGATAAAATTAAGATTTTAAACCAGCGGCTTACAGCTAAATTCAACTACTAACATTTTTAGTTGTTTATTCATCTGGACACTTACTGGGTATTTTATTTGAATTATATTTACTCATTTGTTTTTGAATCTTATGTATAGAAAGTTGGATAATCATATTCTACTATCCATAGCTTGTTATTATTATATGCCCATTTAAGACTCTTCTTGATTTTTTAATTCTAATTTTAAAAAGTTACTATGATTGAGGATTTGTTTATTTATTTTTGTTTTGTTTAATATCTGGCCTCTTATTTCTCACTAGAAGCCCAGTGCACGAATTCGTGCATCAGTGGGATCCCTCGACCTGGCCTGCGTGATCAGGCTGAAACTGGCTCTCTGACATCCCCCGAGGGGTCCCGGACTGCGAGAGGGCACAGGCCAGGCTGAGAGACCCCACCAATGCATGGATCAGGGCCAGGGAGGGACATGGGAGGTTAGCCAGCCAAGGAGGGACCAAGGGAGGCTCCAGGGCGTGTCCGGTCTGTCTCGCTCAGTCCCAAAAGGCTATACTCCAGCAGCAAACTAACCTACCAGTCAGAGCATCTGCCTCCTGGTGGTCAGTGCACATCATAGCGAGCAGTTGAGCAGTCTTAGCATATCATTAGCATATTACACTTTGATTGGTTGAACGGACGACCGAAAGACTGGACACTTAGCATATTAGCCTTTTATTATATAGGGTAGTCTTGATTTCCATGATGAAGGAAGGCCTTTAATGTATTTAATTTGTTACATTATAAATTAAATTTATAGCATTTAATGTACATGAAACCTTCTATAATATTTTTTGCGTTTTTTAGTGTGTGAATGTGTTTTTAGTTGATGTAAGTAATATTATGCCATAAATCTCATTCTTTTTCTTTTTTTCCTTAATGCTATGTTTTATAAATCCATGTTACTATGCACCATAAACTATTTTTATGAAAGTTGAATAAGTTCCCAACATTTACAAATTAGAAGATTTCACATTGAAATGCAGATTGTTATCTTCTTATTGAATCTATTTCTGCATTGTAAACCATCATAGAAGTTATATTGACTGCTACCTTTGCAAGGGCATATGCTTTCTATTTTTCCATTTGGCCCCAGTCACTCATGACACTGTCCCCTGTAAGTATGTCAATTTGTAGCCCTAAGAAGCCCCAACATGAGCATGGCTCATGGGTCATTATGGCCTGCTAAACTCTTATACTTTCCTTCCCTTCTCCACTCCCTTGCCCCTAATAGTAGGCTTCTACTTTAACTTTTAATTACCAGTATCTTTTTCTCAGTTATTAAAAGCCGTTTCTCCAAGAACAAAAAGTGACTCTATGACTTTTTTTCGACATTCACATTTATAAATAATTCATCTCTTCCTTTCCACCAGGCTCTTCCATTATGTTCTTTGTAAACATCCTTTTCTCATTTTGTTCTCATTTATGAGATACTAGAGGCCTGGAGCACAAAATTCATGCATGAGGGGAGGAGGGGTCCCTCAGCCCGGCCTGCACCCTCTCCAATCCAGGACCCCTGCCTCCTAACTGCTCACCTGCCTGCCTGCCTGATTGCCCCTACCTGCTCTCTCCTGCTGGCCTGATCACCCCTAACCACCTCTGCCTTGGCCCCCACCACCAAGGCTTTTTCCAGAAAGATGTTCATATTACCCTCTTTTTAAAATATATGTATATATTTTATTGATTTTTTACAGAGAGGAAGGGAGAGGGATAGAGTTAGAAACATCAATGAAAGAGAAATATTGATCAGCTGCCTTCTGCACACCTCCTACTGGGATGTGCCTGCAACCAAGCCACATGCCCTTGACTGGAATCGAACCTGGGACCCTTCAGTCCATAGGCTGATGCTCTATCCGTTGAGCCAAACCTTTTATTAGTATAGATGATTTCCCTCTATAGATATTATTTCTCATCATTCCATTAGAGCCCTGCCTTTTCTCATTCTTCTATACCATCAAAAGATACTCTGTGTTTTATTACTGTTTCTAAGACCAGAGTTCTCCATAGTTTTACACATATCTCATCTTTTGAAGTACTGTATATGTTGTGCTTTTACTATTCACTCAATCAGCAAATATTTATTGAGCTAATAGATGCTAAAAACACTATTGTAGTTTCTGGTAATACAGAAATGAACAACAACAACAGTCACCCAAGGATATGTTTTTATTGATTTTAGAGAGAGAGGCAGGGGGAAAAAGAGAGAGAGAGAGAGAGAGAGAGAGAGAGAGAGAGAGAGAGAGAGAGAGAGATTGACCGGTTGCCTCCAGCATGTGCCCCGGATAGGAATAGAACCTGAAATCCAAGTATGTGCCCTAATTGGGAATTGAACCTGCAACCTTTCAGTGTACCGAACGATATTCCAACCCTCTTAGCCATCTGGGCAGGGCCAGAATGTCTTCCTATTTCTGTACTCAAGACTCATGGAAGATATCAGTCGTTGGGAATAAGTATTGGCTCCATACCATCACTTTTCCACAAGTTTGGAAAATTCTCCCTAATGTCTCCTTATTTCTTCATGGAACTAGACTCAGTCTGGAGGAGGCAGTTCCTTCCTATGCCCATTACCTACCTTTATGTTCTGTTTCCGATGTGCCACTAGACCCAAAGGAGGCCTGGCCATGTTGACCACAGTAAGCAAGGAACTTCTAATCATCAGAGCCTTTTCTTATCTCTAGGTGAGAGGAAATTTAACTTGGAGGTCTTTGAGTTGATAAGGAGGTTGTGGAAGAGTGCATTAAACAGTAGGTTTCTTTCCTAAAGTGGATAGAAAGAACAAATGCATGAGAGTTTTCTGACAATTTGTTTTATGCATCTGGCAATGCAGTCTCTGACCATAGTCATGGGTGACAGGAAGCAGGGTATTTTCCTTTGAAAACGCTTTGCCATGAAATAATTTTTCTTCATTTAATCCAAGATCTAGTTTGTAAAAAGTGCAAGGCAACTTTTAAGATAAATTCAGTTATACCTATGGAAAAATTTCATACACCAATTTTAGATTGAATTTTGATTATTTATTGTGTTACAGTTTTGACATTTTTGTAATTTACATAATATATTTCTATTTTAAAGTTAATTTTTGTGTGTGTGTGAGAATTGCTTAAAGTAAGAAAGTCAATTAATGTATTTAACAGTACCACATACATCTAACAATTGTGTTTATTACCAGTTCTGTAATTGGATTATATTTAGGTATTTTATTTATAAAAATAAAATTTTGGCCCTGGCTGGTTTTGCTCAGAGTGTAGATCTGTGGATTGAAGGGTCCTGGGTTAGATTCTGGTCAAGAACACATGCCCTGGATGTGGGCTCAATTCCCAGTAGAGGGTGTGCAGGAGGCTGCTGATCAATGATTCTCTCTCATCGTTGATGTTTCTATTTTTCTCTCCCTCTCCCTTCCTCTCAGAAATTAGTAAAAATATATTAAAACAAGACAAAAAAATGATGATATCACAAGGAAGAGAATCTGCTTTGAATCTCTTCCCCAGGGCTGCAATGGCGGGGGAGGCTTAGCTGGTTTGACTTGAGGGCCACTAGGAAGGAAAACTAGCTCAGACCCAGACTAGCTCCAGTGCAAATCCCCATTTGAAAGGCCCGAATTTAAGATATTCTCCTTAGGATCTTCTTGAGGGCTTCTAGGTCTTTTCAAGGCCCTGAGAATATATTAGTATTTCTAGAGCAATATGCTTTGAGTCAATATCAATAAAACCTCAGGAGATTTGTTGACCCAAACCATTTACAGTGGTGACAGATAACGAGAGATAGTCCCCAAGAATTAAGACAAAGGATCCATTATAGGTTTCCCCCCGGGAAAGGAAGCAATAGGTAATGCTGAGAGAGCAATACAATGGATGTAAGGCAGCAAGTAATAATCCACACTTATTTAAATTTTCTCAACTTCTGTATGCTCAGTACATAAATAGGCATTAATTTCGACCTTTAGAAAAACATTAATTTTTTAATGATATTAATTTGTCAATGAAAATTATTTCAGAGACATAGTATCCTACAACATCTTTAGCTTGTTTGAAAGAAAAAAAGAGACATACCTAGTTCAGATGTGCCAGATGTGTCTTTTTCTGATGATTTGTGTTATCTCAAGGTCAAATGAATCCCAGCAGGGAGACCACAAATACACAGCATTACAAATGACCTCAGGAGAACAGAAAAGTGAATATTAATCAATTTAAAGGACGTCAAGACAGCAGGAGACTATTTTGGCTAGGTTACATGACACTTAATGGCATGACTATTGGACAGCTCTTTCATTTCTGGAAAAAAGGCTGAACAAAGAGTCAGGGAGGTCATAAGTCAAATAAATTCCCAAAGGAGAAATCAACTCTCAAAAGCACTCTTTAAAAAGATAGTATATCCATTGTGAAGGCATATTACAATGTCTGGTATTTGATTTTAAAGTGTTATACAACTAGTTATTGAGCATCTATAATTTCAATTGAAGGTGGATCATGAATATTTGGCAAAAAGAAAGAAAAAAAACTAGAAAGGCTATTCAAGGCAGATAGCTAACTGGAGGCAGCAAAACAGAAAAGAATAAATTATATTTTAAAAATTTTTATTCTTTCATCTATAGGCAATACAATAATTGTTATTCTTTGCTGATAGCAACCTCAAAAAGTTATATTTTTTTATTCTTTATTCCTACAAAGAGCATTAAAATCAACTCTGCTGTATTCCAAGGACTGTTAAAATCACCAGAGTCATAGAAATACAGGAAGATAAGAGAAATGAGATTGAAAACTAGACAAGAAATGACAAGTTTAATTCCTGGAGAAGGAGAGAATTTATAAAACAAGAGAAGGGAGGAAGTAGCTGCGTGTGCTGGGTACAAGGTTGGAAACTAAGGAATAACCAAGAGGAAAGGTGAGGTTTGGAGCTCCCTCCATGAAACTCATCATATGTCTGGTTGCATTTTGAGGTCTTGCCTGCGGTTGCTGGGCTTCAAGTTGCACAACATACTGCTCTAAGGCAGTTTCTGTGGTCCTAGCTGTCACATATCTACCCTATGTGTTAACCTGAGAAATTACCAAATGCTAATCAGAAAACTGGTCATTTTAACAATGTATATTCCATCATATTAGCATCCCTGCAGAAAAATGCTTCAAAAGCTTTCCATTGCACTTGGAATAAAGTTTACTCTTAGCATCACCTATAAGACCTCAAGTGACCCAGTCCCTGACTACCTCTCCAATCTCAGTCTCTATTACTCATCCTTGACTCTCCATTCTGCCCTTTTATGAACCTCCCTTCAGTGCCTCAAACATGCCATGGTCTGTATAGTGTTCCCTTTGCCAGGATTTCCCACTCCCATGGCCACCACTCTCCATCTGACTAACTTCTCTTCAGCTTTCCAATTTGAGTTCAGATGCCCCTTCCTGAAGAAGCCTCTCCTGACCATCAAGTCTAACATAAATTAATAGACCCTCATTATTTGCTTTCATTGTATGTACACTATACTTTTTCTTCATTACGCTTATTACAAATTGAAATTGTAATATAGTATATAATGCAATTATATTGTACTAGTGGCCCAGTGCATGAAATTTGTGCACATTAAAAGGGGATTAATTAGAGAAAATATTTTAATATTGCTATTTGCCCTTTCTCTATAATAGAAGTGTCAGAGATTAAAGAAAATTAGTAAACGTATATGAAAATCTTCCTCCTGTCAGAGTCTGGGGTGCACCATGGAACCCAGAGTCAAGTCTTCAACCACCCACATGCACCTCAAAATCGCTCGAGACCCAAACCTGGACGGCCCCCTTTATTGGGCTAGATCCAGACCCAGCCAGTCCCACTCTATCAAGCCCTGCCAGGTGGGGGGGTGCAGCCCAAGGTCCCCTGGGTTCCAGGGCAGGGGGGCACGGCCTGAGGTCCCCCATCAAGCCCTGCTGGTCGGAGGGAGTGGCCTGTGATTCTCCCAGCCTGGTGCTGGGGCAGGGGGCACAGCCTGAGGTCCCCTGGCCCAGCACCAGGGCAGAGGGCACACCTTGAGGGCCCCCGTCAAGTCCTGCTGGGTGGGGGGCACAGCCTCAGGTCCCCTGGCCTGGGGCCAGGGTGGGGGGCATGGCCTGAGGTACCCCAGGCTGGCACCAGGGAAGTGGGTGCAGCCTGAGTTCCTCTGGCCTAGTGCCAGGGCGGGGGGAGCAGCCTGAGGTCTCCTGTCAAGCCCTGTGGGTGGAAGACACAACCTGAGGTCCCCTGTCAAGCCCCATGCAGGAGGTGGGTGGGCACACAGCCTCAGGTCCCTGCTGATTGCTCCTTAAGGGCCGTTATGGGAACTTAGCCTCAGCTGTGGGTGCAAATTGACCATCACTCTGGTCAATTTGCATATTCCCTCTTTATTATATTGTATAATACCTAAACTGTTTAAGCTCCATGAGTACAGGGATCATGTTGTTGTTTATTTTGTTTACAATGTATGTCCTGGCTTACTATAAGTACTAGATAAATATTTGTTAAAAACAACAACAAATAAAAGGCCATTATGTATACGGTAATTAATTATTACTTAATAAATGCAGGAATTTAAAGTCAAGGTATTATTTTTAACCTGGGGTCTGTAGAGATAAATTATAAATATAGTCCTAACCGGTTTGGCTCAGTGGATAGAGCGTCGGCCTGTGGACTGAAGGGTCCCAGGTTCGATTCCAGTCAAAGGCATGTACCTTGGTTACAGACCCATCCCTAGTAGGGGGTGTACAGAAGGCAGCTGATCGATGTTTCTCTCTATCCCTTTCCCTTTCTCTCTGTAAAAAAATCAATAAAATATATTTTTAAAAAGTTATAAATACAGTCCTTGGTGATAAATACCAGAGCTAGATGACTTCTGACTGCCCTTAACCCATTTAGCATCCTAGGACCCAGGAGAGCTGTGTGCAGCCCTGGATGTGTGGCCTTGGCCCTTGCATCCTTATTTGTCAGTTTCCCAAGGTGTTAAATGAATGGTCGAATTAGATGGTCTTCGTGATCACTATATTAAAAATTAAAGACAATAATATCTTTATGTAGGAATTTTAGAAAAAATTTCCTAGCAAGCACTAAGACTATAATGCTTAGCAGCCTCTGGCTGTATCAGTTGCTGGCATGACGTTCAAAGTTAAGCACCGGGTCCATTCACTTTTCACCCATTCCTTACATTTAAAAAGCATGTCTCATTTTTATAAGCAGAGACTAGAAACATCTACAGGCAAGGACTCAAAAACAGCAAGCATTTAACTTTCTAAACACCCTTATCACTTCAATATATAGGCTTGGTGTGGAATCACAGAACTCTGTACAACAGCTGTTTCACTATCGTGTGCATCCTGAATAAGAGATTTTTGCTTTACAAGATGTTATTTCAGAAAGTCAAACATACAGCTGCTCTATCTTCACTGTCACTATCTTAAAAAGTCATTTTATGGATTTTTTTTGTGTGTATTCATATACTGTAAGTAAAAAAAAAAAAAAATCCAAATATATGACCCATACTTACTAAATGTGTTTGTTACTGCCATTGTTAGGTCTTTTGGCTCTAAAAGTACCATTCTGCCAAAGAACAGTGCCGCCATTTCTCAAAGTTATTAGTGTTGTAGAGTAGCTGCCAGACTGTTTGGCATGGTTATATAAC
>PVJC01027347.1:0-23347 GCA_004026665.1 Murina feae
TGCATATTCTTTCCCAAGAACATCATAGCCTGAGGAAAGTGATTGTGTCACTATATTTGCTTCTCTTTGACCATGATTTAGCTGATAAGGGTGGCTTATGAGAAGGTCATTGACCAATGTCTATAACAGTTCATAGCTATCTCTGTATATAGTCTGGGTAATAGGTGGAAAATTGAGCTATCTCTGTCAAAAACTAGTAAATATGTTTTATAAAATATTATATTAGCATATAGTAAAATGATTCAACTTCTCATAAAGAAACTAGATCCTGCTTTCACAAAAATTCACTAATATCTTATGAACCCAGGTAGTCTATGCATACAAAGGGTTTTTAATTCTAAAATATGTTGTGGTTAGGTGGGTAACTGTTGCAAGTGACAGCAGCACTCATACAGGACCTTAGTTATAGATCTAGCTAACTATAGATCTAGGATTGACTGCTACCTGGAAGGGAGTCAGGAAGAAGCTAAGCAGAATGATGGAGACCTCACCAAGGTATCTGGTATCCATGGACCAAAGGTGCTAGGCTGAGATACTGAAACAAATATCAAGTATAATGGTATTTTTTCAGTGATGGAAACTCACCTTTCATTGGAAAAAGAATTTAAAAAGGGGAACTATGTGACTGCTAAGTATACTGGGGTATTTCACAGAATCAAAGGAATCAGAGCTTCAGGGACTGAAGTCAGGGACTATATACTAACCCGTGTCCTTGTTCTAATAGACAGACACATACACACACATAGTCTTATAACTGATTGTATTTTCCTCTCTCCATCTGTAGTCTAGCCCACTCAGTAAGGTGGGAACAGCTAACAGAACGACCAGGGCTGAACTGTATCTGGACAGACCCTTTCAACCAGGAAAAACTACCCTTCCACCACCATTCCAGAGAACGAAAGGTTAGAACTCGGAATATTCCGACAGGGGTCTGATGCCTACCCTCCAGGCTCACTCCTTCCTTTGTGCTTCAGTTCTGATGATGGGCTATGATTTGCATTTCTCCTTTAGGAAAATAGGAATATTCTCCTAGAGGTTGGGAGTGCTGGCAACAGAGTTCCACTGTCAAACCTCTCAGGCACCTCAGCTGATGAGAGGAAGAGAGCTCAAGGTCAACTCATTCCCAGGATGGCCCATATCTCATGCCTGATCCACGTGGGGGTAACAATGCAGGATAACTCTGAAGAATGAACCAAATTTTACACCTTCAAATATCTATATTTCTTTCATGTTTCTATGACATTTAATTTCTTAAAATTTTATGTTTTCAATAGAACAAGATGCTAAGTGTGAAGAGGTACACATTTTAAGATACTAACATATTTTGTTGTAAAAATTATGAGAGAAAGAGTTGTATATTCTCTTTGGTTAATTTGAACCACCTTAAGAAATAAGATAGGCACCTTGCAAATGACTGCAATATAAATATTTGTATTCTACTGTTCCATATGGGCATCCTCAGGAGGCGAGACATTTGGCTTTTGGCTCTCAAAGCAACATGTGATAGACGTGACTTTTTAAAAATTAGCACATGTTGCTGATTGTTATTTCTGTTGGGTAACAGCATGTACGAATTAAGAAAAATTGAAGGAGACTCTTCAATTCGAAACTTTAAGACATTTAAAATAACAAATCGGGAATTATTTCAGAATTTAAGGTTTATTCATTTTATCACATCTTTGTTCATTACTTAAAAAAAATTTTTAACTTGAAGACATAGAAAACTGTCAAAAACTAGTAAGTATGTTTTATAAAATATATTAGCATATAGCCTAGGTGAAATTATTACCTGTTCGAAAAATAAAAAATTATGACATATATGAGACTACAGTCTCGATTTGCTTACTTCTGTTCATTTATTAAGTACCTCCCATGTGATCTGCAATGTAAGCAACTCTCACCAGAGCATCTTTTTTGTACCTTCAATGAAGATGAACACTAAATCCTGAACTTCAGTTAATTTTTACAGTTTTCTCATTCACCCCCTATAAATCCCTAGGATTTCTCCATCTTCCAAACAAATACCTAACTGTAGCAATAAGCCATCCCATAACCACTTTCTTCTGTATCTTCCTCCTCTTCCCCCTCCACCTGTCTAACTGTCACTACCTGAAATTCCTTAGGGCAACATGTGTGGTCCTAGGCTTTACAAACTAAAAGGGCACCTCCCTTTGCTCACCTCAATTTGAGTTTGAGTCACGTGTGGAAAGAAAACAAGCAAGGCCAAGAGGCAGAAAAAGACAGGAAAACACATGCCCCACAGATCCTTCATCTGAGACAAGATAGGGAGGTGAGGAGTTTCAGGTCCCCACTGAGCCTCAGGCAGGATTATTCCACCCTAGGGAAGCTATCTGCATCTAAAACTTCCATCCCTTTTGTTATTCTGCTTACATGAGATTTGAATAATTAAAAAGAAGGAGGAGGAGGAGGAAAAGTAGTGAGTTACTGGAAACAGGGATGGTCCTATGGCTCAGGCACTGCAGGTGGGGCAGTCACCAAGCTGCCTCCCAGCTGTGCGTAGGCCTCCTCCCAATGAGGAGCTCATTCTCCTTGCTGATATCTATGGTTGCATTTATGCAAGGGCTTCTTGACTCGAGTTCTTTTTATCTTCGGGCTACCAACAATTCAAGTATTCTTCTCTGTAATGTATTCCATGGTAAGTAACTCCCATTTTAAGCCTATGCCAATTCTAGATAATTTAGGGACAACATTCAAACTTTTTAGACCACACCCACAGGTAACAATGGATCTCACCTCACAGCCAGTATGTGATGGAGGATATATGAAATCTTACACTAACCAACGAAATGACCTTCTTGATTAAATAACATATAATGAACAATGCTTCTCCCCAGATCAGGAAACACAATGTATGCCTTAAAACAGTGGTTTCAACCTGTGGGTCATGACTCCTTTGGGGGTCGAATGACCCTTTCACAGGGGTCACCTAAATACATCCTGCATATCAGATATTTACATTATGATTCATAACAGTAGCAAAATTACAGTTATGAAGTAGCAACGAAAATAATTTTATGGTTGGGGGTCACCACAGGAACTGTATTAAAGGTCGTGGCATTAGGAAGGTTGAGAACCACTGCCTTAAAACAAAGGCCTAGTTTGTTATGCCTGCCATAAATCACTAACAGCTTTTGGCTGTTCTAGATCCTTCCCAGGCCTGGGGTGGCCTGACCACAAGAATGCAGCTGATGCAAAGATCCTTATCAAAGGTGACAGAACCACTTACTGCATATCTACCTCTTTCCCTGCACTTCTGCACTTCCCCTTATAAAACAATTCAGCTTGACAAGAGATGTTAAGATAGTTTTTAGTACAAAAAAGAAGATGAGTCCCCCCCATGTTTTCAGGTCACTGGCACTTGAATAAACTGCTTTCCTTCACATGAACACCTATCTCACCAGTTTGGCTTTCACTGTCAGCTGAGCCTGTGCTCTGTTTCATCTACAGGCATACGAACATATCAAATATACATCTGAAAACAAAGTTTCATAAAGCAATACCTTTATTACATGCAATATACACAGATATTTTCTGATTTATTTTTATCTTATATTTAAGAAAAAAAAAATGGTTGGATCAATTAACCCACAATGTCTTCAGAGTAAGGCTCAAGCATCAAGATGGTTTTTAGGGGTGGGCATTCCTCAGGTGATTCCCAGGAGGAGGTAACTTTGGGTACCATAATTCTAAAGGTTTTTCAGTTGATTATCTAGGATTTTTGAGAACTATGGTCTTATCACTTGTAAATAATAAATTTATCTTTTCATTTACAATCATATTTTTAATGTTTCTTTTTTTATTGTATTACTCAGAATTTTTGAAACAATATTAAATAATGATATAAAAACATCTATTAAAAACAACAACAGCCCTAGCCGGTTTGGCTCAGTGGATAGAGCGTCTGCCTGTGGACTGAAGGGTCCCAGGTTCGATTCCAGTCATGGGCACATGCCGGGGTTGCCAGCTCGATCCCCAATGTGAGGTGTGCAGGAGGCAGCCGATCAATGATTCTCTCTGATTGTTGATGTTTTGATCTCTCTCTTCCTCTTCCGTCCTCTCTCTGAAATCAATAAAAATATTAAAACAACAACAACAACAATGCCCTTATTGGTTGCAGTGCTGTACTGCTAGGAGCCTTCCTCTAGCCATGCGGTCCAAGGGCCCTGTGCAGTCTGTGCAGGTCACTAGAAAACTGCCACAACCTTGGGACATCACCAACCAGGGGAAGGCCTCATCAAGGCGAATGGTCTGTCCCTGACCGAGCTGCGCATGCTGCAGAACAAGCTAATGGAACCTGTTCTGATTCAGCGCAAGGAGCAATGCCCCTGCATGGATCCATGCGTCCGTGTGAAAGGTGCTGGTCAGTTGGCCCAGATTTAGGCACAACAGCAGTGCCCTGGAGGCTATTAGCACACAAACATGGATGAGGCTGAAGTAGGTGAAAGACATACTCATCCAGTATGACCAGGCCCTAGTGGTGGCTGATCTCCATCACTGCTAATCTAAATAGTTCAGAGACCATGTTTGCTTATAAAAAACTAGAGGCCCAGTGCACAAAATCATGCACTGGTAGGGTCCCTAGCAGCTGCTGACCAGGTGCTCCCTCTCTTCCCCTGGCCGGCCCCACCCCCTTGGTCAAACTCCTGGACAACTCCAGGTTGAGGGGACAATTTGCATACTACGCTTTTATTATATAGGATGGTATAGCTAAGTCCATCATGAGGATCGGGGATAATAAACCACGATTGTGGAATTTAAACTGGAAGTAAATAAATAAAGGTTGTGGCCTCTAAAATTGACTGCTGTTAAATAGTCACAATTCACAGTTTGTAAATCAACTGATGTAGAGCAGGAATCCCTGAAACAATGGTCCATGGGCCCAATCAGGCCTGCCATCTGGCCCCCCGTTTTTGTACATGAAGTAGTATGACATACAACCGCACCTACTTTTTAATGTGTCATTCACGGCTGCTTTTCCTGCAATAGTAGCAGGGTTGAGCAGTGTGACAGAGACTATCTGGCCCCCGAAGTCTAAACTATTTCTTCTCTGATCCTACAGACAGTTTGCTTACCCCTTTTGTTTAAAGTATGTGTTTTGCCTTAGGAAGAGCGATGTTAGGGTACGAAGCACAGAGGTTAGAAAGGGAATCAGAATCTTGAATGGCCTTGTCTTCCAAGGCAGGAATTGGGTTTTATTCCCAAGGGCAATAATGAGCCATTCCCATGGAGGGGTGAAGCTCCACAGTCTCCAGCGAGGTTTGAAACGCTGAAAGTGGAGCACTTTGGGCAGGAATGAGAGTGTACCTCGTGCCTTGTGCATTTCTAGCCTCTGATACTGTGGTCCATGTTCCCTGCGAATCCACTAAATGCGCACTTAGGCTTTGCCTCGATTTGACTATGCAACTCCTGGAATGTATAACCTTCCACCAATTATTAGGTAAATATTTCTGCCTGAGTCTCATCAAAGGGTTTCATAACTGGACTTTACACAGTGGGCATTCTGGCTTTACCTGAAGGGGTCTTGTCCTTGTTTTCTAATGATAGGTGGAGGGGATTAACTATGCGTCTTGCTTGAAGCTGCTATGCTTTTGACAGCACATAAATTAAGCAGCAAGTCCATTAAATTAAAGGTGGCCAAGAGACCAGTAAAAAAAACTACTTTTTTTTTTTTTTTTTTTAAGGAGGTAATGCTTGATTTATTCATTAAGCTGACATGGTAAACATTTACACTATTCATCTTTCAGATGTTTGTTTTGCTTTAAGCAATCACAGCAGCCATAGAGTTCTTAATGGGCACTTCCATTCTATTCACACTTACTTCAAAGACAGCACTATGTTGACCTTGGGAATAATTATTGAGGCCATATTATTCTGAGGTTATAATTTAAAGCTTCATTTTGATGTCTTTTCATATTCTAAAGATATGGAAGAAAAATAGAAAACTATTCTTGAGGCAAAAAGTCTCAATTATTTTAAGGTTTTATTTTATTTGCCAGGTGAGTTTTATTATCAGAAGTTAGAAAAATAGATCTTCACAAAATATAGTAGAGTAGAAAAATATATTTAGTTTAGAAATAAAGGTCCTATAAACAGTTTATAAGAAGACCTCTAAAAGAACAAATATCCCAAATGCAAATTAAGATTAAATCTGCATTATAGATAAGAAAACAACAGTGGTTTCCAAAGAGAATGGTTATGTGTCAAAAGTGAGATGTGAAAAATGCAGAAAGATTAATAAAACCAAGCAGGATCTCATTAATCAAACACCCCCAAGTGGAACAAATGATTTGATCTGCCTTTGCATCTACATACACCAGTGATGGAATCTGCTTTTTTTGTGAAGCAGCCAAAATGTCAGCTTGATAAATGGGATAATTCTTTCAAAAGTACCTACTCTTGTTTTTTTTATATGTTGAGAAATGTACATAGTAAAACTAAGATTAATTATTTGCTAACATCTACCTAAAACTTTGATCGGTTTGACTAAAATAATTTAAAATTTTTTGATGAATTGACCAAATAAAAACTTTAAAACTGAATCTCTGTTTAAAGGATTGAATATACTGGGAACTAACCACAACATCCAGTTACTTTAATTTGCCGGAACACTTCAGACCAACTTAAGCTAATAGCTATTGCTAATATCATATATATAGCTTGAACAATTGATAACAATTTATAAAATAGTTCAACTGTCTATATATTTCAGGTTTGATATTAAAGTATTAAAGTGCTTCTGGAATGATTTGAATACTCTTTCGTTTATATGGCACCATTTATTCCAAATCACTTGAAAAATCTTTATGTTAAAATCAACCTAAAGCAAAACCAAGCAAGTAAAGCAAATAATCCAAAAAATCTTGCCTATGAAACAGCTCAGTTAAGATTTTTAATAAGCAGATATATTGAGAGTTTTAAAAACCAAAGGTTACAATAACAGTTTGAAAAGATTATTGCCAAGTTAATAAACATCCAAAACAACAACAAAAAACAGTATTTCTAGTGACCTCATTGATACCCTAGTAAAGAGAGAACTTGAGTGGCTAATATTAGCATACCTTTTCTATAAATATATCCAGTATTTAGTTTGTATTTTATTCAAAGTCATTGAATAAAATGCATTGCTATGGACTGAATTTTGTCACCACCCCGCCCCCTCCCCTCCCACCCCGCCACACACACACCCCACCAAAGTCAAATGTTGAAACCTTAACCTCCAATGTGACTATTTGGAGAGCAGACTTTTGGGAGATAATTAAGGTTACATGAGCTCATGAAGGGTGAGCCTAACCCAACAGGATAGGTGGCTTAAAGAAGGGAAGGCAATATCCCTCCCCCATCCCCCTCCACCTTGAGAGTATGCAGCTAGAAGGCAGCAGACTAAAAGCCAGGAAGAGAGAGCTCAGCAGAAACCAATTCCTGACTTTGGACTTCCCAGCCTCCAGAGCTATGAGACATAGATACATTTCTGTTGTTTAATCTCTCTTGCCTACGGTACCTTACGATAGCAGCTCAGGCTAATGAGACCTGCATGTTTACAATTTAAATACTCAAATTGTTCTTCAATATTTGTTATGAAAAACAGCCATGCCTCCACATGGCATCTCTCTCCAACGCCAATTCCCAATCCCTAGACAGTGGTTCTTAACCAAGGAAACCAACCTCCCGAGGGGTAGGTAGAGCATTTGGAAATGTCTAGAGTCATTCTTGGTTATCACAAACGGGGGATGTGGTGGAAGGTGGTTATTGACATCTACTGGGAAGAGGCCAGTGATGGCTTTTAAACATTGTACAATGCACAGGACAGGTCCGCACAACAAAGAATAATCTGGCCTCAAATGTCAGGGATGCCCATGTTGAGGAATTCTGCCATAGAGGCAATTACTTTCATGCCACCACTTTCTAATATTTATTTCACATCTCTAAATAAGATGCTTGCTTTCCTGCTTTCTAATTTTTTTTTAATTGAGGTATAATTCATATATCATTCAACTCACCCATTTATCGTAAAGTGAATAATTTAATGGATTTCAGTTTATTCACAGATAAGTAAAACCATAATCACAGTCAATTTTAGAACATTTTCATCATCTCACAAAGAAACCCCATTTCTTTTAGTATCACCTCTCTACTACTGCCCTTTCCCTTGTCACCCCCCTCCCCACCAGCCTTAAGCAACCACTAATCTACTGTGTGTTTCTATCAATTTCCCTATTCTAGACTTTCTTATGAATAGAATTATATAATAAGTGGGCTTTTCTGACTGATTTTTCAAAACAGCATGTTTGTTTATTTATTTATTTATTTATTTATTTATTTATTTATTTATTTATTTTTGCTAATCTCACCCAAGAATATTTTTTCCATCAATTTTTTTTTTAGAAAGAATAGGAGGGAGGGAGGGAAAGAAAAGAGAAGGGAAAGGAGGAGAGAGAGAGAGAGAGAGAAACATTGAAACATCAGTGTAGAGAGATGCATCGAATGGTTGCCTCCTGCACACATCCCCATGGGGGCCAGAGATTGTACCTGCAACCCGAATACATGCCCTTGACCAGAAATAAAACCCATGACCTTTGGTGCTTGAGCCAGTGTTCTAACTATTGAAAAACACCAGCCAGCGCCTGACAACATTTTTTCACTTAGCACATTATCAGTTTCTTCTCAATACATTAAAATAAATGTTACGCTCTGAAATAAATCTCCCATGGAGCCACCTGACCTGCTTTAGGTCAGCTACACAAATAGTACTTGGGGGACCACTCTTCATAATCTCTAGGATTTTCCCTTCCTCTCCCTCATGTTGAAGACTAGTCTCCTGCCTCCATGACCTTCACTTTCTTGGTTTAATCTTGTCTTGGGAGAATACATCCTCTGAGGCTTCATGAGGCTGTGGACATGGGAAACAGAATGTGAGACATTATGTCATCCTACCCTGACATTTAATTGATCCTTTGCATAGGCCTAGAATTCAGGTTTGGAAATAATGTTGCCTCTGAACTTGGAAGAATTTTGTTTACTGCCTTTTACCTTAGTATTGCTATAGTACAATGCCATTCTGCCACTTATCCTTGGTATAAAACTGTTTGTTCTTTTATTTGGGAAGCTTTTGGGATCTTCTCTCGATCCTTTAAGTGTAATAATAATGTGTTTTAGTTTGAGTCTTTTCATCCTTTACACTAGCCTTTCAATTCTAGGAAACATTCTTTAATTATTTCATTAATTATTTTCTCTTCTCTGTTTTATGTCTGTCTCCATCCATTTGCGTTTTTTTTGTTCTCCTTTCACTAAGATTTCCTTAATTCTATGTTCAATTTACCTACTGTTTAATGCAAAAGGTTCTTTTTTCCAGATTAAAAAAATAGTATTATTTTTGTTGTTTCATGACTAACATGGTTACTATGATCTCTGAGGATATCAATGAGTTTCTTTTTCTCTTGTTGTTGTTTAGTTTTCTTGCTTCTGCATCAGTTTTCTCTAACTTGATTTTTATAGCAATATAAATTCTTTAACTTTTATTATTTTTTAAAAAAATATTTTCATTAATTTCAGAGAGAAAGGGAGAGATAGAAACATCCATGATGAGAGAGAATCATTGACTGGCTGCTTCCTACACGCCCCCCTACTGGCGATTGAGCCTGCAACCAGGCATGTGGTTTATTAGCTGTAGAGTTTTTAGACAGGCATTCTAAGGGACACCAAGTTCAGTTGAGAGGGAGGACAACTCTTCTAAAAAAAAAATCTAGAGATAAAGAGATGTCTTACTAAAATATGTTGAAATTTCAGCTCTCTTTCCCCTGGGCTCTGGCCTATACCTAACAGAAAAGAGTAAAAGAATCTTTTATGACGAATGAGGCCAGCCCAAAGGGAAGCTCCTACACTTCCTTAAAAAGTTTCCAAGCAAACCCACCTACATGGAAAAATTAAACATTTTAATGATTTTGCTTTGTATATCCCCAAAGCCATAAAAAATGAGATGTTTGTTTAAATGTAATTGTTTACTGAAGAAAAGATTTGGAAAATCTGTATCCATATGACTCAGAGGTCATTTTCATGTTATTATCTTGAGAAAAGAGTTCAAGGAAGGAGGTGAGTTGCCTAAATCTCAGGAAAAGGATGACTAAGTATTTTCGGATGCTCAGATCTAGGAAAAGGCTTAAATGATGACGCAATCACTTTATTGAGGGTAGGGTTGCTGGCATTTCCTCTACCTCATTAGTTTATGTAGAAAGAATTCTAGAGTCTTAAGAACATGAATTTATACATACAACACTGACTTCCTGGAGAGAAGGATCGAGTAGGACTCACCTCTCAAACCTTAAAAAATTCTTTGAAGTCACTATACAGGTTGCAACTAGTTTCTATACACCATGAAGGCAGGGATAATTGTTATCAAATTCAGCATCCGGCACCATGCCTGCCACACACAGTACATATTTGTTGAATGAATGAATTGACACCTAACAAAGGGAGGCTATAATACTAAGAAAATGTACATGTTGTATAGGGTAAATGCTACTGGGTTCAACCATAGTCAGCCCTGTAGACCTAATTCTCTCCATAATTCTCTTCTCTGCTAAGAGAGGCAAACATAGAGCTTACTGTTAGCTCATCAGAGAATCATTCTCAGAGGCCAGTGAACATGAGCAAGATAATAATGGGAAATTATTGAAGGATATGATTCTGGCTTAACTTTGACTCCTTATAGCAGAAAGGGGAAATTTGATGAACTAATGTAGTAAGTCCTACCTACAAATGCAGGAAAACTCAGAGCAGTCATGAAGCCTATTCTTTAGAGAATCTGAAAATTTCTGACGCTGATATAAGACCTTAGCATGAGACCCTGGCCATGGTGGAAAAATATACAGAATGAAATGGTGCCCTCTAACAAGTCAGAAGGAATATTTAACCTAACATATTTCTAAGGAGTGTTCTTAGAAGGGAACTGCATGGCGAAATGTACTAAAAAGAGGCCCTAGAAGGATTGTACTGAGGAAACAGAATCTGTGGAGAACAAACAGGTTGAATGAGTCTCGCATCTCATTGCTGGAGTCAGCAGCATCCTTTTGAAAACTGTGTAGTGACTCAGAAAGGGCCAAGGTTAAAACATAACTCTAATGACTAGAATTAGTTAAACTAACAGAGAACTTTGAGGACTTTAGAGAGTTAATATTCGTAGTAATAATATGTTTTGTTGTTGTTAATGCTTGTTTCATCTTTTAAAAGTCTTAAAATTATTTATTTTAATAAAAACAATTTCACTTCGTTTTCTATGTAATAGAACTAGTTATGTAAATATTATACTTATATAATTTGTATATATACAATAGGTATTATGTATACATTGAAATACATTTATTTAATGTTATATAGATATACACTATATTAAATGTATAATATGTTGTTTTATATATAGTAGAACTAGTTATATGTAAATATATATGCATAAAATAGGATAGTTTATAGAACTTTGTAGTGTTTAAATAGTTGAATTGGCAAAATAAAATCAATAGAAAATAAATTGACCTTTTTGGAAACATAAAATGAAATAATATATAATAATTCACTCTAGAAAGCAAACAGAAGATACAGGACTTTAGTTCCTGTCACAGAACTGTGTCCTTACCTTTTCATTATAGTTACTTGGTCTTATAATCAACTTTAATGCCTGCCTCTCTCATTGAACTATAAACTACAGAAGGACAGGATTTAGGTGGTAATTTATTGGTTTTCATGTGTATTTTTGCCTCTAAGCCACTATAACTGGTATACAGTACTTACTCAAAAACTTTTTTAGCAATCTATTAAATAATAAGTTAATGTTATAATAAAAGAAATAATGGAGAATTTTGAACAGTAGGTTTTTTATAGCTTATAAGTCCAAAAATGAGAGATGGACTTTATATACACGTAGACTATTTAAAAACTAACTAGTCTTGAGACTTGGGGAAAGTTCCTTCCTAGGTTAACATTGTCCTCAGTTTTCTCCAATTATACCTATTTATAGGACTTGTGTAAGAGACAATGTATAAATCCGTGCACATAGTCTGTGCTCAACAATGGTATTTATTATTATGCATAGTTTTGTAACTAATAAAACACATGGAGGGACTGACTTTCAGTTTGGGTAAGTTGAGTCAAATAGATGTAAAGTAATTTGAACAAGTTAGCCATCTCCCTCCAAAAAACAACCAAGCAAAACAGCAACAACAACAAAACCAACAACTCACCAACCTCAGTCTTAGATATAGGAGTTCATTTCAATGGAACCTCTGAAATACCAAGTAGGTTTCAATATTCAACAGCAATAATAACATAAAACTAAATGGATCTTTTTGTTGTTTCTTAAGCAAGATAAAAAGCCAGATCTGTTAGGGGTTACAAGACTAAAATACCTCTCCTGTGATTCCAGAGAACGTGCGTATGTGTCTAGACTCATATAAACTCAAGTTTGTGTTTTTGGTTACTCAATATGGTAAGGTTCCAACTCATATCATCCTCTTAATAAGCTCCTTTGTACTGGAAAGTCTGTGATGTAATGGCAGTAGAAATTTAAAGTGATACATATTCTCAAAAAGGCGTGTGGATCACCAACAAGTTAAGGCAGTCCCATTATATCTAAACAGTAACATAAATTCCTTCTGGCAGAAAATGAGGATGGGATGGGAGGGCAGATTGCTTAAATGTGGCTCTTTTCCCAGCAGATGTATAACTTATTTCCCTGGACTTGTCCTGCATGCCTACAAAATGATGCACTAAACAACATTGACTTCAGAATTGCAAACACACTCCCATTTTGCTAAGCTGTAGGGAAAAGAAGAAACACAAGCTGAAACCTCAATATCAGAGTGATGTTTTATACCACTCTGATTTCAGACTTCTTGATTAATTTACCTTAACCTTTAAACTTCAATTAGGTTCATAAATCTTTAATCATTATATTCATCATTTATCGTACCCTCCAAAAATCCTCTTTAAATTGCTGCTTTCTCTTTCCTCTTTCACGAGAGTTTATTTTAAAATAAAGATATTAACAAAAAAATTCTATAAAGTACCTATTAAATTATTTCCTAAGACTACATAACACATCTTGTTAAGTAGGCACATGTATAATTGCCTTATAGAAGATAGTAACTCTTTATTGGCAGGCTGGTAAAAATACGTTTAAGTAGACTCTATAAATTCTTTACATTGCTTCCTTTCTTAAATTGCCATTTATTAAAAACCCTAATTACAGATAATTGAGAACTGCAGTGCTTGAACAGATAGGAAATAATGATATTGTTAGGAAGTAGTGTTATTCATTCGAGCAGATACACATATAAATAATCATCATTCAAGCAGCTATACATATAAATTTATAACCCCCAAGTTGGTGACTATTTACTGGTACAATGTGTAAGAGATGACCGAGTTTCACTTGGGGGAGGATAAAGCTTTATTGAAAGGAGAGAATGCTTTCTGCCGTGGTGGGTTCCAAAACCTAGTTGACATATCAAGTGCCAGATGCTTAGTGCCTACATGTGTACTTTGTCCTAAGTACTTGACATATATTAGTTTCTTTAATCATCACACAACTCAATGTGGTGAATATTAATTATTGTGTTCATTTTATTCCTGAGTTTCCGCAGTTTCCCAAGAACATGCTGCCTGTACATAGGAAGAGGTTGTATTCCAAGGCAAGTATCTCCGAAAGCCTTAAAGGTGGTTTTATCAAACTAAGCCAGAGGGGTTCCTGTGCTGTAGTTTCATAACATTTATGTCTCAGCTATGGGGGAGCCTTCTTCTCTCTTCTTTGCAGACTCTGTGATTAGGTATGTGTTTTTTAAAACCAAGTTTAATAGTTTCCGTGAGTTGGACAAAAGATGTTTCACTGATAAAATCTTAAGTTTCAATTTTTGTTTTGAATTCACAGGAAACATTAGGCTCCTGGACAAAAGCATTCTCAAACGTAAGGCTTCGGTGCTCTCTAATAATGCTACCAGTTTAAAAAGTTAATGAATAAATCATAAATACATCAACAGGAAACTCAGGATCTACTGACCTTGTGAAATCGGGCAACTTAGTTATTACCTGTTACTCATGAAATAAACACTTGAAGATGTGCCTTCACTATACACTGCATTCCCCATTCGGTGCTGGGAATGTGCAGAAATGAGAGCCATAACTGAGTAAACTCTAAGGGGGCATCATCCATCTGGAACTATGTTCATTTGCTAAGGTTGCAAATGTGTCCTTTTTCTTTAAACCCTCTGAGGTCGAGATAAGCTTTTAGGACCATAGATTTACCAGGTTCCCGTCCCATCCATTTCAGGTCAGTCCTCTCAGGCTGCCACGATCTTTATTGTACCCTTATAATGACAAATGTCTACTCCCAATCCTCAAGTGATTTTTCTTGAAAGCTTTTCAGGCACCTATTAAACTTATAGTTTTATATTTATTATGTGACTCTTCTTTGGAAAAAATTCAACTATTAAGATCAAAACAGCTCAGTAAAAATGGGGAGAAATGGCAGAAAGACAGACCACGATGGAGAAAGTAAATAGATGGCCGGTAAGAATCAGACCAAGGGAAGTGCTGTGTAGACTGAACCTCTAGCATGAGCGACCGCAGGGCTCCCTTCCCTTTTCTGCGGATATGTGGATGGGCTAGGAGACGGCTATGTCTTAAGGCCTCTTTCTAGGAATATGAGGGAGATACATATGTATCAGTGACAAATGACACAATGCTCATTCGAGGTATGTGTCTTTAGCGTAAAGATAGTACAGATTTGTGTTCAAAATGCAAAGCAAACTAGTTAACGTAAACGTTTCCAAATCTAAGGTCAAAACTCTATCGATAGAGATGTTACCTGCCGTTTAAATAAAAACTATATGAAAGAATAAATTAAACATGAAATTAAACGAGCATAATGTCTGATTATGAAACAAGAATGGTAGCATTTGAAAACTATAAACAACTCTGAACAGGACTGAAAGTGAACCAAAAAATGTTCCTTCCTAAAATTTCAACCAACTGCCTAGGAGTTTTGAAAAACTACCAAATGTGAACTGGAAACAAATTTTCTTGTTAAAATACTCAATTAGAGTCCTAAAGGCATTCTAATGAATATTATAATTTTATTTGTGAATAAAACATGCATAATATAACCTTATTAATAAAAATAAATTAATAATATTTATTATTATCTTATTTTTTAAATAATTTATAAAGCTTACTTTTTTGTCACTTTTAATAAGTCATGTTCTAGGTTATTATTAATTCACATTTAGGCAGAGTCAGAAATCACAGTCTGTGGAACTGCACATTGCTCATCTGTAGCCACCACATAAGGTCTTAACATCCTGAGACTAGTTCATAAAAATGACAGCAGCAAAATCATTGGTCTATAACTTTCCCTTATTTTTCTCTAGTTTGCACAATTACTGCTAAAATTTTAGGAGGAAGTCCAGACTTTATGCAAAAATACCATCAACTTCAATATTCTGTATGGGTGTGCTTTCTCTTCACAACACAATCACTCATTCTGCCATTTGCACAGCAAATAAGGAACATAACCCATGGCAGTTTGCTGTGATTGGTCTGCAGTGGTCAGACACACTTTCTTATAAACAACCCCTCCACCTCTCCCCCAAAGAATGCATGGTATTATAATATTCTTATCAAATCATATTTAAAGATTTATGTTTAACTTTAGAAAATTGGCTGCTTGCCAAGCCTCTTGGTGTCTGCTAGAGGGGGTGGTTAGTAGGTTTGTTTAATGCAAACACAGGCCAAGGCAAATTCTCTTCCACCCACAGAGTTCCAGAGGGGTATGTCCTGCCTTTGCTGCCAGGTGAGACAAGCCGCCAGACTCCAGTGCGCTTACTGAGGCAGACATGGAAAAATTCGCCCACTCTGATGCTAGAGTCGTCATCAATCTTTCAACAGAAAATAAAACACACAAGAATGAGGAATTGGTAGCATTTCTCAGTCTGGATGAGACTGCCAGATCCAGACGGGTGACCTTTGCTACCTACCCTCAGTAGGGTATATTCTTCCATATCTGGCTCAAGTGAGTCCAAGGTGGGCTCACGAACTAGAGTTTTAGTTTTCTTTATTTCCTCTCCTTGTTCCAGGATTAACCTCTCTCTACTCCCCTTTTAATGCACTGTGTATGCCCAAGCCTTTCCTTTCTCCATGTTTATACCTCTGTTTAAGAGCTTTGAGAGAAACAGAATGGGGAAGAACTTGATCACTTCTTACACTCGCATTGATGTTGTAATGGTGCCGGCAATTAAGATCTTTAATTCAAGTTTGTTCCATCTTAGAGCCCTACTTCAGGACTTCCATTGCTTGCTGGAAGCAAGTCAACATGTAAAGGTCTGTGATTTGCTCCTTCCCCAGAATTTATCTTTTTTGTAGAAATTATTATTTCAGTACTTTAGATAGGTACAAAAATATCTCATTTATCTCAATAAAACTACATATGTCACGACTGCACTAAACAGGAAGGAGTCTCAATTTAGTGCACTATTTTTCTACAGAGTCTCAAGAAGGTACTCAAGATTCTTCCACCCAGACAGAATATTTGATGGGCCGATTCTCTGCTCTTCGATCCACACTCATCACTTCTGAAAGGACCTAGGTTCCAGGCTGCAAAGTCCCTCAACAGGTGGTCATCTCTTCAGTGTTTCCCAAACTTGCACATTAAGATTCTTCCTGAGGCCGAGAATCCTAGCGCCTAAGCATACCACATGGCATTTCCCTAATGTGAAACAAGGAGAGTCAGTCCCCACTACTCCCAGGGTGCTCCAGCTCCATGGACCCTCTTATCCACAAATTCAACTCCTACCTCTCCCCCTCAAAGCATAAACTCTCGTATTTTCAGTTTGGGAAAATAAAAGCCAGGAAGAGGGTTTATCTTTGGTAACTTCTTTCAGCCCACATATGCCCCCAAAACGAAGAATACTAAAAGCCTGATACTTTCTGGGAATTTGGAAGTATGAAAACAGAACAACACAGAAATTAATATGCTATTTTATTTTAAACTATATTTATTTCTCACCAAATAATAGAAAATTTTGATATATAAAATGCATATTTTATCACATAAAGACTCAATTTTTAAGTCATATAGAAACATTCTTATCAATATTCTGTACCAACTTATTCTTGTAAATCTCTTTAATTGACAAAATATTTTACCATGCTATCTCATTCAATCCTTCAGTTAACCATACTGTTCCCATTATTTCTAAACATTCAAGTGCTATGATATACTCTGAAGGATATACTTGTCTAAATGGAATAGCTTATCAGATGGACCTGAGTTAGATTCCACCATTTATTAGCCTGATAGTTAAATCCAATGACTCTTTTCCTGTTTTTGACACTTGTCAGAATTTATTTTCCTTGAACTAATTTTAATTATTTATTTAAAACATTTTTATGTTTTATCCCATTCCTATTATTAAAAATTAATGGAAGTTCTGCTTTTATTTAACTATTTCATCAGTTCTCATCAAACCACTATTACCTCTGTATGTATACTAATATCTAACTCACTTTTACTTAATTTTATATCCATAAAATATTTCCACCAATATGGTCAGTAAAGATAAAAACAATATATTTAAATATGAGATTATTCACTCTTTTCCATCTTCTGTTGGGTCTCAGACAAATGCTTTATAAATTCTAAGTTTTCTCTCTAGTGTCAGCCACATAAATGTTTTGTCATTTTTCTATCCACAGTATATGATCTCTGTGAGGTCAAATCCAATTCTCTTCGCCCCTTTTCTCCTCTCTATGCCTTACCTTACCAATTTCACCCCAGTGATGAATATTAAATAATCATATTTAGGAGTTTTCATTTTTAAAATCAATTAGTTTTTCTAGCTTAATCACCCAAACCATTAACACTGGCATGTCAAAACACCCTCCCACATTCTACAGTAAATTTACTCGTCCATTATTTTTGCAAAGTAAAGACTACAGTTCTATTTACACTGCTTGAGGTTACACAAGCGAATTCATAGAAAGTATTTTAAAGAAACAGCCAGAGCCAAGAAAATCAACTGACTTCATATATCTAATCCCTCTCCAATATTAAACACATGCGGCTATTGAATACGTAGGTCACCTATCAGCTGAAGTGGTGATACCTACATTCATAGCTGTCTAATACAGATGATACATGTGTTGATCTGAAATCCCTGCATTAAAGGACTGATCAAGTTGTTATTATGTTAAAATGGTTATTCTATCCATTTACCATGGCCTAACTTCTGAATTCCTCTATGCTATAATATGAGTGAAATACATATACATACAGAATCAGGCAATACTTTTGAATCATTTCAGCATTTTATATTTATCCTTTCCAAACAGGGGGAAATACAGTGGTTGCTCTTTCTCCTTCACCTTTTGTTGACTCTTTAAACATCATGACATATCTTTTCCAAAAGTCAAACATAATACTACATTCTAATTGTGAACAAGAAGTTACTCTCTGACATTCCATTTAGTTATCAAAGAAACACATGATTTTTAAGGAATTCTTTTGCATGTGTTTTATATTATACAATAGCCACCAATTTCAGAAACCTACTTTCTATTATTACATTGTGACAGATTAAAGATAGAATGTTTAAAATGAAGAAATAATATATCTCAAAATGAATTCCTTCTCTTAATATTGTATTATCTATCCATCTGAGGATTATTTTTTTATTAAGTTATTCTGATGAGTTGACTATTAGAAGCTCCAAATTTCTTGAGATCATTAATCCTTGACATGGACTAGAACTAGTACATGTATACAAACACCTACAAATCAACTAGATAAACTAAACATCCCAATAGAAAAATAGGCATGAAATATGCTTAGTCTTTCACAAAAGATGAAATGTAATGTCAATACAAATATGAAAAGATTAATAACATAAACTGATGAACAAAAATGGAACCAGAGTCATAGAAGCATCGAATAGACTGTCCAACCTATGAGGGAAAATGGGGCGGGGGGGGGGGAGTGAGGGGGTTAGAGATCAACCAAAGGACTTGTATGCATGCATATGAGCATAACCAATGGACACATATGTGGGAGGGTGAGGGCATGTGCTAGGGGTTGGGGGCGGCTAGGGAGAGGTCATTGAAGGAAAAAGATCTATGTAATACATTAATCAATAAAGAATTTAAATTTAAAAAATATGGAAAGTTTACAATCTTATTAGTAGTAAAATAAAAACAGAAGTAAGGCCTCAATGAGATATTTCTTTAAACACATCAGGCTGGAAAAAAAATTAAGAAACCAGATAATACCAAGTGTTCATGAACATGTGAATTAAAAAGAAACATTTATACACTCATTGGGTAGGACTATACTTTGGTATGTCCTTTCTGAAAAGTGTGAAATTACCTAAACATTCACATATTCTATGACCCGGCAATTCCACTTCTAAGTATATTTCCTAAAGAAACTTGTATTTATCCATCATATTTCTAAGCCCCTAAAATAATGAAAATAGCCCAAATGCTTATCAAAAAAAGGATGGCTATATGAATTTAGCATGCACACACTATGTGGTATCATGCAGCAGTGAAAATGAATAAAATATAACTATTCTCAATAGTGTCAAAATGTAATATTGAGTGCCTAAAAACATAAAACAAAAGCACACGGAGTATGAGATTGCCTTTATAAAGTGCAAAAAAAAAAAAAAAGCAAAAATAAACTATTATCTAAGGATATTTTTAAGGAAGAGAATAAAACATAAAATAAAGGATAATAATTATCTCTTGGAAAAAATTAAGAGGTTGAGTTAGGGAAAAAGCATATTTGGTAGATGACAAAACTGGGACTGTTCTAGATATTAAACTAAATAATATGTTTATAGGTATACGTGTTTTGTAATTTATAATATAACTACTCATACTAAAACATTCACATACATGAATGAATACCAGCGGGCTCAGAATTTGTTTTCCTTAGACTTTTTAAAAGTAAAATGTGACCAATAATAATATTAGGGAAGAGTTTCTCTAGTATTGACATTTGCATTTTATTTTTTAAAAATATATATTTTTATTGACTTTGAAGAGGAAGGGAGAGGGAAAGAGAGATAGAAATATCAACTATGGCCCTGATCCATTTGGCTAGGTGGATAGAGCGTCGGCCTGTGGACTCAAGGGTCCCAGGTTCGATTCCGGTCAGGGGCACATGCCTTGGTTGTGGGGAGTGTGCAGGAGGCAGCTGATCGATGTTTCTCTCTCATTAATGTTTCTAACTCTCTATCCCTCTCCCTTTCTCTCTGTAGAAAATTAATAAAATATATTTAAAAAAAGAAATATCAACTATGAGAGAGACTCATCGGTCACCTGCCTCCTGCATGCCCCACCCTGGGGCTTGGGCCCACAACCCAGGCACGTGCCCAGACCAGGAATGGAACCGCGACCTCCTGGTTTACAGGTTGACACTCAATCACTGAGTAATGCCTGCCATTTCATTTTTTGTGAAAGCTTGGCACTATTCGCATTATGGACTAAATTTTTTGTGTATAGTAAACAATATCAATATGTGATGGGGAGAAAGCCTTGAGGTAAATTCAGCCACTTACAAATTTATTTTAAATTATCTCATTTATATATGAAATCTATAAAAGACAAGTTCATAAAAGCAGATAACAGACTGGTGATTTCCTGAGGCTGGGATGGAGAAATAGGTTAGAATGGTTAAAAGTACAAGTTTCCAGTTATAAGACAAGTTAGTTTTGAGAATGTAATATACATCATGGTGACTATAGTTAACAATACTGACAGCTGCAGATCTTGAGACTTCCAAGCCTCTAGAATCGCATGAGGCAATTCCTTATAATAAGTTTCTCCCCCCCACCCCCCCACCCCCGCGCCTGCCCCAATTTTCCTATTTCTCTGGATATCCCTGACTAATACATCTCCAAAGGCGCACCATTCCACCGTGAGTAATAATTCAGGAAATAACATATTAAAAAATACCAGCCTCAACTTTTCAAAGCAACATGTTTCATATTGTTTTAATTTCTAAGCTCTGGCACTAAGATTTTACTGGATAATTTTTTGTGGTCTTTTATGCTACTGGTATTTGATTTCAAAAGACAACTGTAGGATACTTTAAAGAACATTTCTTTAGTAATTTCCCTTTAAAATGTAAACTGTGACATTTTGGGGAGGGAAATAAAGTTATAAAAATATACTTTTATCCACTTTTTAAAAGGTGCAGTTGTCAAATTATGAAGTAGGAAAAAAATAATAGCGCCACTAATATTAGCAGTGATGTATTCCAGATGGGTTTCCTAAATTATGGCTACATTTCAGAGCTGAACTAAATATTTTAATACATTTTAATAAAAATCTGGTTGAGAATCAAGCTACCATGACAAACCGCAATAAAAAGAGATAATGATCCTTCTGTTATTCTTCTACTAAAATTACAAGAATAAAATTCTTATCTTTAGTGTCATGAGAAATGACAAGTAATATCATGTCATGCAAAAATCAAATTTCAATAAATCCACAATATTTTCTTCACCAAAAAAAGAGATATACCATAAATAAAATATAAGATTCTACATTCTTCTCTCCCTTTTGCTTACCTTGAATTGGTAACTACAGTTAGCTCACCAGTTGAAAATGATATTTTTTGCAACTTATTTATGCTCAGAGGTTTTGTATACATTTTACCGGCTACCTGGTTAACTGATGCTTAAGCCCATGTTGGTGTTTAGTATCATAAATAAAATGACAATAGTTACTGCTCTTCTTTGGTTGTGTCACTTTTGTTGTAGCAAACAGTATTGGACCTGGAGCAATAGATCAAGTCCACACCCTCGCTGGAGTGGCTGTGAGCTCTGGCACGTGGGGAGGCTGTGTCCTTGAGCCTCAGTTTCCTTCTCTGTAACAGGGAACCTGGCCCAAAGGATATTTGGCAGAACTGAAATATAGATATTGGCATTGTGCCAAAATAGGAGCAATCATAATGGAAACAGTCTTGACTGTTGTTGTTTTTTGTCCATATTTGTTTTGATAGTCTAAGATTTTTACTGTCAGAAAATACTTTAAAAACAGGGAAAAGTGTGGTGTCACATATAGCTCACGTATTATATATGTACGATAATTTGATAATCCAAATGATTCTTGTCCATAGAAATGCAAATATGTGTGATGGTGTGCAATCGATTATGCCTTGTGGATAGATAGGCTTTGCATCTATTTATAAATTCATTTCAAAACAGAATTCTCGCCCTGACTGGTTTGACTCAGGGGATAGAGCATCAGCCTGTGGACTGAAAGGTCCCAGGTTTGATTTAGTCAAGGGCATGTACCTTGGTTGCGGACACATCCCCAGTGGGAGGTGTGCAGGAGGCAGCTGATCGATGTTTCTCTCTCATTGATGTATCTAACTCTCTATCTCTCTCCCTTCCTCTCTGTAAAAAATAAATTATATATCTAAACTAATAAAAGCGAAATATTAAAATTAACCGTTTCTCCGAGACAGGGTAAGCCACGCCCACCAGCCAATCAGAGCGGCTGTATGCAAATTAGCCCAGCCAACATGGCGGCCGCCACTCACGGGCCTGAGTAAACGTTTAGGCAGCATCCGTTGCAACAGGAGCGAAAGCGATACTGTTTTCGGCCCTTGGCGGGCAGGCTCCGAAACATGTTTCAATAATGTAACAATCATAGAATCCTCAGGAGCTGAAGGGAACAGCAGCCTGGCCTGAGTCTAAAACTATAACATTGTTACAGTATAGACTCTGCGAGGTGAGGCAGAGAGAGGCTTTGTTACATGTGTAGGCCGGCTTAAAGGAACAGTGTATCAATTATAGGAGAAAAACCCCAGATATCTGCGTCCAGCCAGCCTTGCTGGGACGTTGGGTCAATGGGAGCTGTGGGCAGCCTGAAAGCCCCTCACCCAGGCTGGTCAGGCACGCCAGCAGGGCACCAGGAAGCGGGTAAGAGGCGGCAGGGTCGGCGGGCTGCTTGGTGGGCTTCCCAGGCCCTTTGAGGGGCACTGGGGAGCGGGAAAGCAAGGCTGCAAGGGCCGGGGTCCTGCTTGGCAGCTCCCCAGACCCCTTGGCGGCACCGGGAAGTGGGAAAGGAAGGCAGCAGGGGACGGGTGAGTGGGAAAGAGTTGGCGGCCTGCTTGGCAGCTTTCCAGGTCCTTTCCGAGGATCAGGGAGCAGGAAAAGGCTGGCCTGACCACGAGGTGGGGTTTTCCCTGCTTTCTGGTGGCTGGAGGAAGATGGGCAGTAGGCAAGCTTGGGAGGCAGGCCGCACCCAGCCCTGGCCACAGCTCAAAAAAGAGAAC
>PVJC01027348.1:0-23091 GCA_004026665.1 Murina feae
TTCCCTGGCGTTCCCCAACCTTCTGGTCTGAATGTGGCATGTTATGTAGACCTGCCATTTGGGTTATAATTCTCAGTGTAAACTACTGACTTTGCATGCTGATGTGGACAGCAACTTCTGAAGTGTCTGGTCAGTGGGAAGCAGATCCAAGAAACCAATCACCTCTAGGGGCGATGATGCTTCAGAATTTCTGGACACACAAAACTGAAGACCAGATCTCAGGACCACTCCCCCAACCCAGCCCCGGGTGCCCCGCTGTGGTGATCCCCAGCCTCATGGAGTGACATTGTTTCTGTACCTGCTCTACAGATCTGATTTCATTGCTAATCCACCCACACTGTCTCCCCTCCCTCCCCCCACCCCACCCTTGGCACTTAGTGAATATCTTCTTTTATGAAGAAACCTTCCCACATCATCTCTTATTTTTTTTTAAAAAAAGTGATTTTTTTTTTTTATTTCAGAGAGGAAGGGAAGGAGAGATAGAAACATCAGTGATGAGAGAGAATCATTGATCAGCTGTCTTCTGCATGCCCCCCACTGGGGATCAAGCCCGCAACCCGGGCATGTGCCCTGATCAGGAATAGAACTGTGACCTCCTGGTTCATAGGTCAATGCTCAACTACTGAGCCATGCTTGGCTGAGTCATCTTCTCTTCTTTTTTTTTTTCTAATGTATTTTATTGATTTTTACAGAGAAGAAGGGAGAGGGATAGAGAGTTAGAAACATCGATGACAGAGAAACATCAATCAGCTGCCTCCTGCACACCCCCTACTGGGGATGCGTCTGCAACCAAGGTATATGCCCTTGACCAGAATCGAACCTGCGAGTCGAGTCTTGAGTCCGCAGGCAAACGCTCCATCCACTGAGCCAAACAGGTCAGAGCCATCTTCTCTTCTTAAATCAGTCTCAAATTAAAAACAAAAAATACAATGAGTTTATTTGTTGATATCAAAAAATAAAGCTTTCAAATGCTATTTTTTCAATGTCTCTCCCCTTTGAGACTGTAGTGCCATATGTCAGGAAGGTGAGGGCTATGACCGGGCAGCTGGCATTGTGATGAGGGACACAGACCAGGGCCTGGGGGCTGATGACTCCTGAGCAGGCTGTACCTCCCTGGGGCCCATCACACCCACAACCCCTCCAAAAGAAGACAGAAGGTATTAAGGACTTACAGAAGAAAACGCACATTGGAGTGGTAATGTTATTAATTTTACACTCTATCAACTCCTTTCCACCAGGCCTTTGGCAGTGGGCTAAAACTGCATTTGTAGAAGTACACATTCTCCACAACTGCAGAAGAAACAGTTTTTTAAAAGACCCATCAACCAAAGGACTTGTATGCATGCACATAAGCCTAATCAATGAATACAGACACCAGGGGGGTGAGGGCATGAGTGGAGGGGTTGGGGGTCAATGGGGAGATAAGGACACATATGTAACACCTTATTCAATAAAGAAAAAAATTTTTTTAAAGACCCATCATCTTGCAGACAATAGAGAAAACAGTTCTTTGTCCATAACTGCAGAAATATCAATGATCTCAGAGGCAGTTTTACAGTTCATTCAAGCACCGATGATAAACCATATTTTTTTAAAATAGTGACCAGGTAGAGGGGATTTTAAATGACAGGAACTGCCATTAAATGAGAGGATTTTACTTGGGAAATGCAAAATTATTCTTTAAGGTTTGGGGGGTTTTGAAACATGAGTCACTGAGCACTGTACTCACTGAGCTATTTCAATAGCAAAAAGTCATATCTTTTATTCCTTTGCTAAAATCTTGATCTTTCATCACCTAAAACAAAATGGCAAAGTTCTATATAGGGTTGGTTTAAAAGGTAATTCATTTAACCAAAAGTGTATTATAGTTACAATGAGGCACTTACATAAATATGTGATAGTAGCATTTTTTTTTAAGTTAAGAATTTGTCTGGCTGGTGTTGCTCAGTGGTTGAGCCCTGACCCATGCATGAACCAGGAGGTCAAGATTTGATTCCAGTCATGGCACATGCCTGGGTTGTGGCCTTGATCTCCAGGAGGGGGCATGCAGGAGGCAGCTGATCAGTGATTCTTTCTCATCATTGATGGTTCCATCACTCTCTCCCTTTCCCTTCCTCTCTCAGAAATCAATAAAAACGTATTTTTAAAAAAGTACTTAACTGGCTCCAACTTCTATTTTTAGAAATATGTAGTTTGGGCGTGTGGCGTCTGGTGGCCTCCAAAAGATGGCCAATTTGATTGTCAGTAAACAGAGTGCAGGTACATGACACAGAGCTCACTGACATTTCCTCTAAAAATACAATGTCCACATAAACTGTATTGCTCACTGATTACATGAAACCCATTTGCTTGACACCCCGTATATCCTAGAGCATCAGAAAACACCAAGGCAGGATGCAGGAAAAGGACTCAAGGACCTTGCTGGAGTTCAAGACTAGGGTTTTTTTGTTATTCTCCAAGCTGAACAGAAAATTGTTTAAAATGAAGCAATGCAGAAAGGAATAATAAGCAAGTTACTGATTGAATGGAGTGGAAATTAACAATGCAAAATGGTTTTCAAAACTGGAGGGGTGGAAGAAGGTTTAAACAGGGTGTTGCTGTTGCAGATGAACTTGCTTAAAAGTGTTAACATTTAAATGGTCACACCTTGACTTTGAACTTAACACTCCATTAAGGGGCTCTGGGAGCTCACACCTCTGTCTGTGGTGCCTTTCACTCTTGTTGAAGTTCAAGGAAGAGAAGAGGAGGGGAGAGAAAGAAGAGGAGAAGGAGGAAGAAGAGGAAGATGAGGAGGAGGAGAAGGAGGAGGAGGAGGAGGAGGAGGAGGAGGAGGAGGAGGAGCCACAAAGGGAGCAAGGGCAAGGTTGCTTATGGAAAAAGTGAAGGTTTTGTTTATGCCTGCTGTCCTGGTGCAATTATTAACAGCATCTGCTTTTACTCTCCAAAGTGTCCTGATTTGGATACTATGTGAGTGTGGTCACTCACTTAGGGTATAGAATGTCCAAAATAATAATGGTAAGGCAACAATCATTATGTTTGTAAATAAAAATTAACATTTGTTCCTTGGATGGTATGCTTTGGTTCAAATATTTTTATGTAATTTCACATCTTAAGGCTAAGTGTTCCTAACAGCAGGGGAAGAATCTGAGAATTTATCCTGAGAAGGGATCCTAGAGTCTATATGGTTGTCATTTTGCAAAGGAGAAACCAAGGCTCAAAGAGGTTGACTTGCCTAGGGCCACACAGCTAGTCAATGAAGAAGCTGGGCATGTATATTATACATTTCCAGTGTATCCAATATTTTCAGAAATGTGAACAATGTTCTCAAGATAGAAGAATAAAGTACAAGAGTTGTGATAAATGACACAGACTCCCTTTTCTAGATCAGAGGACAGCAACTGGCTATTGGAGTGAAATTTCCAATGTTCACTGATGATTTTGAGAAGGCTAAAAAGGGCTAATTCAAATGTAACCCTGATATTTTGGGGGCTAGCAATTGGAATTCATGCCAGCAAGCTCAGTGTGCATTCTTGATGACCTATGATTAGGTCATTGCCTCCTCCCAGAAACTGGTCTTGCAAGGCATGTCAGGCCATAGAAACTGTGAACAATGAACTACCTACCCTGGGGTGACGGGGAGTGGAGAGTGGGGAAAGGTCATTATCACTGGCCCCAGGACAGATCATCAACACCTGGGGTCCTTTCTGCAGGGCCACGAAGGGGGCAGGGGGCATATCTGCAAGACAAAGACGCCAGTGTGGGATATATATAGACAGGTCTTCTGCATGTATCTTCACTGTGATTTGGAAATTATTCCCGGAGTCCATCGCTTGGTTTTTCTTGGGTCTTCTGCAACAATTTCACATGAGGAAGAGACCAACAATTCCCTTGGAATGAACAAAATCCAGGAATCAGATTGGTTTCTGGCTTAGCAATTTATAGCTGATTGATCCTGGTCAAAGTTATTTAATGTCTTTAAAACTTTCATTTCCTTTTCTATCAAATAGGTATAAAATTAATATTCATCTCAAATGACTGTTGTGAAGGCTAAATAAGACAGTGTGAGCAAAGCACTTAGCCCAATGCCTGGCACATAGTTTTATAGTCAGTAAAAGTAGCTATCATTAATATCACTATTGTCCCCAGCATCTCCATCATGAGCAGCAGCAGCAGCAGCATTTTTTCTTCTCTACAACTAACGTAAGCTGCTTTGAATGGTCAGCTGATTTCACAATCCCACTCACTCTTTTCTCTTATATAATTCTCCACCTTAATCTCACTTGCTTTCACACACTCACAAAACCAGATATCATTGCACCTTTTGTTTTTTAACAGATCAAGAGACAGGCTCAGAGAGATTAAATAATGTCTTCAAGATCACACAATCAATAAGTATGGAAGCAGAATTTAAACTTAAGTTTTCTTATCTTTTCAATGTGTCAGTCTCTGGTAGGAAGTTCTAGGGTGGAGTGCTGAGATGAAAGAGTGAGGAGGGGAAAGAATATGTGTATCAGGAAAGTGACTTGAGGTTGACCACTCTTTATTGCACTGTTCTGTAGATGTTGCCCATATCTAATCAAGAATTTTTTCTCTACATAGTAAATCAAAGGATGTGAGCTTACAATCTGGAGATAGTATAAACTCAGCCTTCAGAAACAGAAAAAAATGTTTTGTCTGTTCAACAGAAAAGACCCTGATAAAACTTAGAAAAGAAAGTCAAGCCAAGATAGAAGCCTCAGTGTCCCTGAGATCAGTACCCATACAGAGAGATATGACCAGACCACATAAGGACACACAGACACTAAGAAGTCCCTGGGTCACTTTATATATGGAACTAAACTCATTTTAGTTTATACTATGGTATTCCTATTAAAAAAAAAAAGATGTAAATTTGTATGATCAGTAGCTTTGGATGAGGGGAATGGTCCATTCAGTGTTGCTTGATCAGGCAGACCACCAGATCTGGCACAAGGTGACAGATGTTAGCCTTTTATCCTTATTTCAAGAATCAAAGAAGATAGTGAGCCCATAACATTAGGGTTGCTCAAAGACCAGCTAAATGAAGACTTGGTTGAGGCATTCATTGATAAGGAGACTCAAGTATCAGATAGATATTTGGACCAGAGACCTTTAAGGTCCCTCTGATTCTTCTGATAATTTGCCATCTCTTACGACCAAGAATCTTCTTATCAGAACATACATTTGATCTCTTTATAATTTCTCAAGAAAGTGAGCAAATAGAAGAATCCAAGGTCACAGATGTAGGTTTCTTTGCTATTTTGAGTAACAAGCTTCCCTGGGTCTAACTACTCTCATTATCTGATTTGGTTCTTTCTCAGACAAAATTGCTTCCCAACAGGAGGCATGACCTAGCTTCTCTAGACCCTGCAGACATCTTAGTCATCTCCTCCTCTGGGCTTGTATTTGACTACCCCGGGCCTTTTGACTGCCCATCATCTTCTCTCCACCAATCTATTACCTTCTTCAAACTCTGGCCTCATGCTGGCTTCCTCTAAGAGAGCTTCCTGGTTTCTTATATTCTTCCAGGCTCCTCGAGGACTCTCTGCAGTACACCCACACTTGCTTACATCTTGTCTGTGAATCATGTTTCTGTGTTTCTCAAACTGAACTTTAAACTCCTGAAGGGCAGTGAACCGCTGCCAGTGGAGATAAAAAAAAGAGACAAGCTCTGGGTTTTTCTAATGATCAGAAACGTTGGGCACAAAGCAACCAGTGGGAGCCTACGACCCATCAAACAGCAGTGAAACTCCACTCGGATTAAGGTTAGATGGGGCAATCCAAGTTCCAAAACATCAGAGACATTCACATTCTGTTCTGAGTAGTTCAGTAGTCCTTCCAAATCACCAGGACTGTGGACACTAGCTCTCGCTGAACACATCACAGGTTACTTAAAGTACAATTTATTTTTAAAAGAAAAATTGATTCTGGAATGAAACATGAAGTAGTCTTTTTGGGTTTTTGTTTTTGGTAGTAGACTAACCTTTTAAAGATTACCACTCTTGCCCTACAGAGGGGCATAAAAGTTTAAAAGGTTATTTTCCAATTATAGTAACCCACATGCTCACCTTTCCTATCTTTTTGCTGGGTCTACATTCAAGGTGCCTGTGGCGCTAACTCACTAAAAATATCGTCTCTGTTAATGCATGATTTACTCCTCTTTGCTTGGCAAAGTGCAGGCCCCATCTTTCAAAGCAAATTCAAGCTTTTGTAATTCATCACCTACTCTGTAAGATGTGATAGCATGGAGCTTTCTCCTCAAAACTCAAATGAGCAAAGCAACTAACTGGTAAAGAAAGGTCTTACTGACCCACTTAGAGGAGCTGGCTGTTCCTATGACACTTTTAGCTTATTGCTCCCAAACTTACCATGGCTGATCATAATTATTTATTTCCCATGCCTGTCTCACCTAGTCCAACTGCCAACTCCAAGAAAACAGAAATTATGTCCTATCCCTCTCCTTGTAACCTCTTGTTACGGATGCTATGGCATACCACCAAGTTGCCTCTCAGGACAAGGATCCCGTTTCCTCCGCTGCTAGAATTGCTGCCTGCTGTCAGCCCACAGCTGGTCTCTTTTTTTTGGAATGTCACACAGCTGGTAGCATTTACCCTCATCCAATAACTGGTCAGTGTGAACATACGAAGTTCTGGCCTCACTGCTTCAACTCAGGGTAACTCTGAAGACTCCCTACCCTCCAACCTCTGTGCTATTGGCCAAGTGCTCGTTTGCAGCTGCACCTCAGCTCGCTCTCTCCTCTGCCCATCCCTGCTTCTCACACCGCCTCACAGATGTTCCTGAGAACTGCCCTCAACAAACTGTCTGCATCCAAGTCTTCATCTCAGACTCTATCCCTAAGGAATCAAATTAAGACACTTCAGACCCTAGCACAATGTCTAGTAGGTATTCCATTAATATTTGGTAGAAGAATGAGTGAATAAAGTAAAGAGGAAGTTAATAAATAATAACAGCTATACATTCCAACATTATACTCTCACTATTTTCCCTGACCATTCTCCCTAAGGTTGTGATAGTTCGCAGTCAATGTACACAAATATTAACTGAGCTTTAAAACAGCAAAAGTTATAATTTGATGTGTTTCTAAATAGAGAAAATATTTGAGATAATTATATTATAAATGGGAGGGAGATAAAGGGATGTAGAAAAACTTTACTTGAACTGGTAAAAGGATGAAACCATTATACTATGGTAAGTTGTGTACACATAATGTAATATCTACAGCATCCACTAGAAAAGCTATGCAAAGAGATGCACTCAAAAATACTATAATAAATCAAAGTGAAATTCTAAAATAGCGTTCAAGAAATTCACCAAAAGGTAGAAAAAAGAAAACAGGGAAACAAAAATCAGAGAACAAACAAAAACACAAAATAAAATGCCAGATTTAAGCCCTAATATATCAATAATTATATTACATGTAAATTATCTAAACATACCAATTAAAGAACAAAGATTGACAGAATTTAAAAACCTGACCTAACTTTGCTGTCAATAAGAAATACATCAGGTATAACAGTATACACAGGTTGAAAGTCAAATGATGGAAAAGATATATAATGCAAATGTTAATTTTAAAAAAGCAGGAGTGATTATAGTAATACTAGAGGCCTGGGGCACAAAAATTTGTCCATTCATTGCAGGGGAGGGGTGGTCCCTCAGCTGGCCTGTGCCCTCTCACAGTCTGGGACCCCTTGGGGGATGTCCACCTGTTGGCTTAGGCCTGCTTTCCAGGGGATTGGGCCTAAGTGGCAGTCAGACATCCCTCTGGCAGCCCAGGAGTCCTTGGGGGATCTCCACTTGCCAGCAGGGAGCAGGCCAAAGCTGTAGTCAGACATCCTTAGCGCTGCTGAGGAGGCAGGAGAGGCTCCCACCACCACCACTGTACTGGCAGCCATCAGCCTGGATTATGGCTGAGCAGAGCTCCCCCTGTGGGAGTGCACTGACCACCAGGGGCCAACTCCTGCATTGAGCGTGTGCTCCCTGGTGGTCAGTGTGTGTCATAGTGACCAGTCATTCCCAGTTGTTCTGCTGTTAGGGTCTATTTGCATATTACCTTTTTATTATATAGGATAGAGGCCTGGTGCATGGGTGGGGCTGGCTGGTTTGCCCTGAAGGGTGTCCTGGATCAGGGTGGGGTTCTGCTGGGGTTCCTGGCCATCCTGGGTGAGGGGTTGATGGCCATTTTCAAGCTACCCCTCCCCCCCGCCCCCTGGTAACCCAAGCTTCCAGCCTCTCCTTTTTTTCTTTTCTTTTTTTTCTGGTATTTATTTATCTTTTATAATTGAAACTTTGTAGCTTTGAGTGGAGCCCAGGGCCACCATGGCAGGCAGGAAGCTTGGCTTCATCCATCACCAGGGGCAACCCAAGCCTCCTGCTCACTCCAGCTCCATGGCTGCTGCCATCTTAGTTGAGTTAATTTGCATACTTGCTCCTGATTGGCTGGTGGGCATGGCTTGTGGGCATCACTTGAGCATAGCAGAGGGATGGTCAATTTGCAAGTTTCTCTTTAATTATATAGGATATTTAAAAAGTAGACTTTGGAGCAAAGAAAATTACCAGAAACAGAGATATTACATAATGAAAAACAGCCAATTCACAAAGAAGACATAGATATCCTAAATTTTTATGTATAGAGCTATAAAATAAAGAAAAAACTAATAGAACTAAAAGGATATATAGACAAACTTAAATTTATAATTGGAGACTTCAAAACTCTTCTCCCAGCCCTATCTGGCCTGGCTCAGTGGATAGAGCATCAGCCACAGACAGAATTCCAATTTGAGTCTGGTCAAGGGCACATACCTTGTTTGCAGGCTTTATCCCCAGTCCTGGTCAGAGGACATGCCGGAGACAATGAATCAATATGTCTCTCTCTCTCTCACATGGACATTTCTCTCTGTGTGTCTCTTCTTCTCTCTTCCACTCTCTTAAAAAAAATCAATGGATGCCCAAAAAAATATCCTCAGGTGAGGGGAAAAAACAAACAAACAAACAAAATTGATCCCCCAAAATTGATTTAACAACTAGAGAGAAAATGAGCAAGGATGTAGAATAAATTAATACTGTCACATATCAGTAGGACCTAGTCTACATTTTAGAACACTGTACCCAACAACAGTACAAAATGTATTTTTTCAAGTGCCCTTTGAACATATACTAAGATATAGAATATGCTGTGTTTTAAAAAGAAAATAACATAGATAGTAGGAAATTTTCAAAAACTTTAAATGAAACAACCACTTGCAAATAATCCATGAAATGAAGTTGCTGCTTTCAATGGAAATAACAATGCACTGAACTGAACTATATGAAAATGCAACATGTTAATATTTAAGGGGCACACCTAAAGCAGTAGTTATAGGGAAATTTATAGCATTAAAATGAATACATGAGAAAAGAGAAGAAGTCTCAAATTTATAATCTAAGCTCTCATCTCAAGGATTTAGAAAAAGAACAAAATACATTCAAACAAGTAGAAGGAAGGATATAATATAAATAAGACAGAAATCAGTGAAGTGAGAAACAAAACAATAAGTAGCTGGTTCTAGAAAAGTATCAATGTTTTGACAAACTTCTAGAAAGAAAGGGGATTGAAGGCACAAATTACCAATATCAGGAATGCAACAGGAGATACACTATAGACCTTGCAGACTTCAAAAAGATAATAAAGCAATACAAGGAATAATTTTGTAGATATAAATTTGACAAATTTGATGAAATGGGCCAATTTCTTCTAAAACAAAAACAAACACAGCTCACCCAATACCATCTAATAAAAGAGTGATATGCAAATTAGGCATCACTCCATCACAAAGATGGCCGCCCCAATGGCCACAAGATGGCAGCACCCAGTCCGGCTCAGCCCTGCCACTGAAGTGGTCTGGCCTGTTAGCCAGGCAGGTGGCGGAGGAGGCGGGGGTCCCAAGGGACAGAGCAGGTGATCAGAGGGGTCTGGGGGTCCCCTGGCCAGTCCAGAGGCCTTCACTAGTGGCCTCAGACATGGGCAAGGGCAGAGCCAGTGATCAGAGGGGGCAGGGCCAGAGCTTGTGATCAGAGGGGTATGAGGGTGCCCTACCCAGGCATAATGCTGGGCCAGAGGCCTCAGTCTTGAGCAGGAGCAAGGCCAGAGATCGAAGGTGCCTGGGCTCCACAGAGCCAGCAATCAGAGGGGCAGGGGTGGAGCCTGCAATTACAGGGGTCTAGGCACTGGTGGAGCCAGCAAAACAAGGGTCTGAGGGTCCCCTGCCCAGGCCTGCAGCCTTGGCCAGAGGCTGCCAGTGGGCAAGGGCAGAGCCAGCAATGTCAGGGGGCAGGATCAGAGCCGGTGATCGCAGAGGCCTAGGCTCTGTGAAGCCAGTGATCGAAGGGGCTTGGGGGTCTTCTGCTCAGGCCTGCAGCCTCAAGCAGAGACTGCAGGCCTGGGCATGGGCAAAGCCAGTGATTGCAGGGTTCTGGGGGTCCCCTGCCCAGGCCTGCATCCTCAGCCAGAGGCTACAGGCCTGGGCAGGGGTGGAGCTGGGATTGGAGGGACGAGGTGGAGCTGGTGATCTGAGTGAACTACAGAGGAAACACCTTTTCTTGCCGCTCATTGACTAAGCTCCCTGTATGCCACTGGTAATATTCTTAGTAACTTGGGTAATAAGAATCCAAAAAAGGCGATCTAGGGTTTTTCCACCATACTCCTGGAGAAAAACAATGAAGGTCCACTGCTGGAGGGCTAAGAAATGTCATATCTTGCCCTAGCTGGTTTGGCTCAGTGCAAAATGCCTCAGCCTGCTGACTGCAGGGTCTGGGTTCAATTCTGACCAAGTGCATGTACCTAGGTTGCAGGCTTCTCCCTAGCCCGGGCTCAGGTCAGGGTTCATGCAGGAGGCAACTAATCAAAGTGTTCCTCTCACATTGATGTTTCTCTCTGTTTTTCCCTTCTCTTCCACATTCTCTAAAAATCAATGGAAACATATCCTCGGGTGAGGATAAAAAAAAAAGAAACTAATGTCATATCCTATGAAAGACATATCTTGAAAATTCCTAAAGAAAGTTGTCATTTTTTCATGGTCAAGGGACTGGAGTCCGTGTTGATGAAAACACCTTGGTGGCTGTGGTGACTGGCAGTGGCTGCAGCAGCGGGGTGATAGGGCTGGTGGCTTCCCCTGATTAGCCTGGTCGCTTCCCACAAAGGGAAGCCATCAGTAGGACACCACCTGAGGGCTCCCAATATGTGAAAGGGGGCAGTCTCGGCTGAGGAACACCCCCGCCCACAAATTTTGTGCACTAGGCCCTAGTATAAAATAAATCTTTGAATAGCCTTGTTGCTATTAAGGAAATTAAATCCATAATTTAAAAACTTCCCAAAAGGAATCTCCAAGTCCAGATTGTTTCACTAGATAATTCTACATAATATTTTCCAGAAAATAAAAGATGAGTGTGGTGCTGACCAGATAGCTCAGTTGTCTAGGGCATCATTCTGATACATCAAGGTTATGGGTTTGATACCTGGTGAAGGCACCTACAAGAATTAACCAATGAATACATAAATAAGTAGAACAACATATTAATGTCCTCTCTCTCTCTCTCTCTCTCTCTCTCTCTCTCTCTCTCTCAACCAATGAATGCAAAAATAAGTAGAACAACATATTAATGTTCTCTCTCTCTGTCGCTGTGTGTGTGTGTGTGTGTGTGTGTGTGTTTCTTTCTTCCCCTTCATCCCTCCCTTCTCTTTCTAAAATCAATAAATAAAATTTAAAAATAAAATAAAAGATGAGGAAACACTTCCAAGGTCATTTCATGAAGTTAGAATTACCCTCAAACTAAAAACAGACAAATATAGTGTAAAATAAGAGAACTACAGATCAATATTCCTCATGAATATAGATTAAAAATTCTTAGCAAAATATTAGTAAATAAAATTCAGAAATATATAAATAACTATAAACCATGACCAATGGAATGTATTTCAGGAATGCAAGGCTTGGTTAATATTTAAAAATCAATCAATGTAATTTACTATATTAACAGCCATTTTAAAAGTCACAGGATTTTATCAACTGATGCAGAAAAAGCATTTGACAAAATTCAAAATTCTATACCCTTTAACAGTAAAAATGTTGGGGGGGAGGCAATACAGGATAACTTTCTCAACTTGAAAGAAAGAGCATCTACAAAAAACCTACAGCTAATATTACACATCATGTTGAAAGACTGCATTCTTTCTCCCTGAGATCAGGAACAGAGAAAGGATGTTTATCTCACAGCTTTAGCTCAACGTAGAGCTGGAAGTTCTTATTAGTGCAATAAGGCAAGAAAAAGAAATAATAGACATGTATACCAGAAAGGAAGAAATAAAACTGTCCTTTTTGCGGTTGAGATGATTGTCATTACCGAAAATTCCAAGCAATTCTCAAAATTAGCCTACTAGAACTAATAAGCTGATCAGTTTCAGGATGAAAAGTAAGCTCCCAAAAGTCAAGCGGGCTTCTATGTACTAGCAATGAACATGTAGACAACAAAATTAAAGCTACAATACCATTTACAATCACTCAACCAATGAAGACTTAGGTGTACATCAAAAGGATTTGTATGCTGATAGCTACAAAACACTGCCGGTGGAATGGGGTGTTATTGTGTGATGAGAACAGTTTCAGTTTTGTAAGATGAGCTTTAGAGAAGGTGGTGATGGTTGTACAACAATTTAAATATACTAAACACTACTGAAAGGTACTCTTAAAAATAATTAAGCTGGTACAGTTTATGTTATGTGTATTTTACCATAATAAACAAATGAGAAAAAAGGAGGAAAGTCACAGACTTTATTAGTGTGTATTCAGAGCTAGCCAAACATGGAGGAAAGTGTTCTTGGATTCCCTTGGTTGAAACTGAGATTCATTCTTAGGCTTTTCCAGAGCCTTGGTGAATTGCCCCTCAAAACCCTATCACTACCTTTGCTCTCAGTCTAAGCTCACCACCAGCTCCCCCCACCCCCCACACACACACTTTCCTTCCTTCCTTTATTATTTTAGTAAAAATTATATAGACTTAAGGTGTTCAGTAAAATGACTGCTATTGTCAAGAAAACCATTATTTCTTCGCATTGTTACCATTTTTTGCGTGTGATAAGATCACCTAAAATCTATTCTCATAGCAAGTTTTTGGTACCCAGTACAGTATGATTATCAGTAACTACAGTCAGCATGCTGTACATTCAATCCCTAGACCTTTCCATCCTATTCATAACTGCAATGCTGACCCTTTGACTGACAGCTGTCCATTTCCTTTACCTCCCTGCCCTGGTAACCACAGTTCTACTCTTCTATGACTTGAGCTTGTTTAGATTCCTCCTATAAGTAGATCAGTTTTTTTTCTCTGTGTGTCTGGTTGACTTCACTTAGCATATTATCCACGTTGTCACGAGTGGCAGGATCTCTTTGTTTTCTAAGACTGAATAACATTCCAATGCACTTTCTTTGGTCATTCTTCCGTCAACAGACGCTGAAGTTGTTTCCATATCCTGGCTATTGCAAATAATGCTGAGATGAACAAGAGAGTTCAGCTATCTCTCTGAGATACCGATTTCATTTCTTTTAGGTATATACTCAAAAGAGGGATTGCTGGACCACATGTAGTTCTATTTCAGTATTTTAGAAAACTTTAGATTGTTTTCTGTAATGGCTGTGCCATTATTGTCTTGGTTATGGCCAGAGCCAGGATGGAAAAGCAAAAAGCAAGCACAGCTGGCCGCACAGGGAGAATGTGAGGGCAACGGCATATAAACAACAGTGTGCAAGGGTTTCCTTTAATCCACATCCTCACCAACACTTGTTACCTTTTAATTTTGTTAATATCCATCCTAACAGGTGTGAGGTGCTACCTTGTGAACTTGATTTGTATTTTCCTGATGATTAGTGATGTTGAACACTTTTTCGTGTACCTCAGATTGTCTTTTTTGCTACTCAGTTGTATGAGTTTCTTCATACTTTCGATATTAACCCCTGATCGATTACATGGTTTGCGAATATTTTTTCTCAATCCATAGGTTCCACTTCATTGATGAGTTCCTGTTCTGTGAGGAAGCCTTTTAGCTGCCGTAGTCCCACTTGCTGATTTTCACCACACTTTCTGATTTTAGTTGGTCCCTCAGATGGGCTTCCCACAGGGAGAGGAATGTGCCCACAGACCCGAGTGGCCCAGGACCCCTGGCAGTTATGAGTCCCGCTGTAAGTGAACATACTGGCACATTAATTATGTACCAGCCTCTTGGGTGTAGAGTTTCAATCCCCACTGTGCCCACCCCCTCTGAGTGTCCTGAGAGATGGGATCTGTGTCTGAAGCTGCCAGCTTATGTCCAGGGCTTAGCCCACAGCACCTTAAACCCGGTGCTGCTGCCCTCATGTTCTCCCTGTGCAGCCAGCTGTGTTTGCTTTCTGCTTTTCCATCCTGGCTCTTTGGCCTTAACCAAGACAATAATGTAAAATATTGGCTCTGTGGGAGCCCTGCAGCCTACATCTTTTATCCTAAAAACATAGAAATCTTCTTTTGCAACAGTAACTCATGGCTTGCCTGTTGATGATTTGTAAATTCTTTGCCATAGTTACAATTCTTTTCTATTCTGGTTGCCTGGCAGTCAACATTATTCCTAACATAGATACATGCATATATAACAATATAATATATTTCCTTATTTCTGTAATAATTTCCTGTGTCAACCTTTGACCTGACACATAGAGAGACTCAGAATTTGATTCTGCTCAGCATTTACCAATTAAGACTCTTACCATATAATTCTTATTTCCCCAGGCCTACATATGCTACATTAAGTTCGTGCTAACTCTCCCCCTTGACCCCTACCAATATACTGTATAAGTGTTTCACACAGGGGTCAGTGAAAGAGGTGGGTTTCCTAGTGGCACAGGCAAGTAAACTGACCTTGCCCAGTCACATGGGCAAAGCAGGTATCCAATGCCTGGGGACTCACTCACAGACTGAGGCCTTCTGCGGCTTCAGAATTTTCTTACCCAGAAAAGAAGATCAACATCATCGCCATCATGCATTATTCAGCACCTGCCTGGGCTACTCCTTGGTGAACACTGAAATAATGGAAACTGACAAAATTGATTTGCGGTGAATTTTTAGTGAAGCCAAGTTCATGGCAAGTGAACAAGGGCAGACAGGGCTCAGAGGAACTTGACCACAAAAACCATCGGCCTACAGTTCTCCTGGGAACCTCAGCAGCTGGCCAACAGCACAGCCAGGCCAGAGGCCCCGTTCAAGACTCCTTTTCTTCTGATGATTTTGAGGGGAGATGAATACTGTCTCCCACTGAATAATACAGTCACGTGGGCCCACCGAGCCAATTCCCTAGCCAAAAGGATGGGGGAGACTCTTCAAGTATTTCATGAAGTACTTGAATTGCAAGATAATGAGAAACTCAATAACCAAATCTCTGAACACAATTTTACCTGTTTAGCAAAGTGCTAAGAAAGAAAGGCTTCAATTCAGTATATTTTGACTTTTGCATTAGGGATTCACGAATTAAAAGGAAAAAAGTATTAGCACCATGTCTGATCCTTCCATTAATCTCTCTCAACATGTAGTCTGCTGCTTGTTATTATATATAATCATTAAATGTAAAATATTAAACTGGACATTTGACTTTATTGATCACTTTATGGACTAAGGATAGAGCAAGTAATTATCTGTCAAGACAGATTCATTGATTGGGCTGTCATTGGGAGAGCTGAAATTGACACACAGTTGATTATTACTCTAGTTTATACTGTTTTCATCAATTATTTTGTATCATGCTCTTTTCTCATCAAGAATCGTGTATTTATCGTTAGTGTCTATTTAAAAACTTTTTACCCTAAAATCAGATGAATGGTTTTTTGTGTAGATCACAAACATTGCTATCTAAAAGTATAGTTATTTTCATTGACTTGGGCGTTTTATCTGTTCTAATACCAGGCAAATTTGGACTAGTATTTTATCTCTCTACCCCTCAGTTTCTCTACTTAGAAAATAATGTAGCTCTTCTGGATTTTTTCTTCCATACTCTGCTTGTTCCTGTAGCATATGCGATTTGGTTCAGTTTGTTAAAGAGGAGTGGGGTCTTCTGAATATTCCAGGCACTGAAACTGTACGTACCAAGAACAGGTAAGACAGAGTCCCTGCCCTCAGGGGGAGCTTGCTGTCTAGTGAAGGATCCAAATAAAGGGTGTGGAGGAATCTGAGGAGGCAGAGGCTAAGTAGGACCAAAAAGCAACCTCCTGGTTCATTCTGATGCGGAGTAAGATGTTTTGAAATCCTGTGCAAGCAACAAGGTCAAAGTTGCCTATCATATTCTGGGCATGCAGAATGGAATAGAAGGAGCAATGATTTTTAAACACCATCCTGGGACATGCAAGCAGACTGTTCTTAGAGTTCGTCTTTTTCAGAGTTTTGCAGTTGACTTCATGGATGACACAGACCAGAGTTACATAGAATTCCTTTTTTGGAATTGACTTGTAGAGAAGTCTTGATGTGATGTGGTGTGTGGCCTAACCCCCATTTTGGCTAGGTCATGAATATGTAGTTGTGCAATATATCTTTCTACATATAGCTCTTTCCATAATTAATTTTATATTCCATGTGGGCAGAGACCATGCCTTGCATGTTCTTTTTAAACTTTCTTCCCACTCCTTTGTGTGTCTGTACTCAGTAGGTACTCCATGAATAATAGTGGAAGCCTCTTGTGACACACAAGATAGTGATCCACTTGAACAAGACAGTTTCTGTGAAGCTGAGTTCTACATTTTAATTAGGACAGTTTTGACACATGGTAGATGTGCATTAACATATTTCAGTTTACCTGGGACAAAGAAGCTAAGTCACTTCAATAATGGGGGCCTGATGGCTGAAGGCATGAATCAATGAACTGAATCAATTTCACTTAAGCATCTTTCCAATGTTGACATGGGACACAGCATGGTGTCAGGAAAATAGCTCTGTATACAGGTTAGCAAACTCAGTGGTCCTAGGAAGTGACCCAACCCTATATAGATTGATTTCAGAAAAGAAGGGAAAGGGATAGAAAGATAGAAATATCAATGATGACAGAGCATCATTGATTGGCTGCCTCCTGCACACCCCACAATGGGGATCGAGCCCCAAACCGGGGCATGTGCCCTAATCTGGAATTGAACCATAACCTCCTGGTTCATAGGTCCATGCTCAACCATTGAGCCACACCCACCAGGAAGTGACCCAACCCTTTTAAACTAAGGGGTTTGGCTAGATACTCAGTAAAGGCACTCTGACTCTGAAATTCTATCATTCTGTTTTGCCTTAGGTGAGGAAAACCGGTAGTTAGCGTTCACACTGGGTAATTAAAAGATAAGGTAATAGAGGCAAATTGTAGTATCCAAGATCATAATTCTTGGAATTCACAGACCACACAAGAGCTTAAGTCTCTTCACTCCTATCCAGCCCAATTTCTTTGTGGCTTCTCATGTTGTATATTTGGTTAAAGGAAAGAAAAGGACTTGCTATTCACTTGTCCTTACTTAGGCTTTGGAAAGTATTTGTGAGTGAACAGCACTTATTTTTTGAATTTCCAAGTAAATTTGTAGTATATTTTTCTGTACCATTGCAGAACTGTGAAGACAGTCTTCTGGACTAAAATGCCACTTTGCTTTAGGGCAGGGGTTCTCAATCTTTCTGTGTGTTTTTTTAATCTTTACCAGAAAAAAAATGTTAGAGTCATAACTACAAAAATTTACCTAACATTTAAGGGCAGTGGGAGCGAGCATAGGGGGCTGTTCCCAGGCTAAGTACCAGAGGGGGCTCTTTCCCTTCTAGACCTATGAGAGGGCCAGTTTTTGCTCTGATGTGGGTATTTTTGTGCGTTAACCTCTCAGCTCTCCCACCTACTAGCTGCCTAACTTTCCTGAGCCCCTTTGAAAACAGAAATAATTACATGTACTTGCAGTTGGTGTGGGCATTCGCATTAAGAGCTAATGTAAGTAGAGCACCTAGCACTGTAGCTTTCCTATTAACACTTACTCACTAAATGCCTGTTTTCTTCCCCTTTCTTATATGTTTTTGTTAATCCCAGTCAAACCTACATAACTATATGTTTTCCTTTTGCAGGTTGCAGTCCTACTTTCTTTTATATTGTCCACACTCTTTTTCACTACCACTTCCAACTTTCTACTCTAATTTACTATTTGTATTGTTCGATCTTACAAAATACACTTGGATTTCTTCCTTCTTGTTAAAAAAAAACTTTTTCTACCATCTAGAAACAGAACCATTGTGCTTCTTTTACCAAAATAGGGTTCATTTTTATTTTTCCACATTTGCTATTTCTAAGGTAAAGCCTTAGTCACATTAGCATGACCTGGAATTTCCCATTTTAAATCTTTCCTGGGGCTGAAAATTAATCTTTCCTAAGGCAGTACCTAAAGGCTACAAGATCAATTAAACACTGACTGAGCTTCAGTAAAGAAACTATATCTCTATACAGAAAGAGACAATGGGAACACAATTAGAATCCAGGATCACTGCTTGAGTTAAGCGTGCCTCAGCACCTGCAGGAATACTGAGGTAACCAGGGCAGGTGCTGGGTCCTAAACCCAGAGAGTGACCTTGGGCCTCCAGAGTACAGGAGATACAGTGGAGAACCAACTTTTATTGAGCAACAATTCTGTGCCTGTGGAAGTGAGAGGTTGCAATATGGAGGTCTACAGCCCACACATGGTCCACAAATGTGGTTTTCTCTGTGTTTTAATGAATCATAAACTTATGCTTAAATGTAGAAACATTTCAGATACATCCCTCACCCAAACACAAATACACACGCGGATCTTGTAGCCTTTCCTGAAAAATAAAAATATTTGGCAACACTGGGCTCAAGTTCTTACATGGCAACAAAATTAGAGAAAAGTTGAAGTCACTGTCATTAGAGGGGTACAAGTTCTCAATTCACCACACAACACTTAAGGTATGTGTTAGTCCATATTGCACCTGAACCTCTTGCTACTCATTATGTTATTTTTGATAAACCCTTAAAAATCTCTCTCTCTCTCTCTCTCTCTCTCTCTCTCTCTCTCTCCACACACACACACACATACACTCTAATGGCTCAGTGCACAAATTCATGCACATTGAAAGGAGATTAATTATAAGGAATATGTTAATATCACTATTCGCCCTTTCTCTATAATAGAAGTGTCAACCAAATTCACAATCGACAATGATAGGTGGAAACACACACACATGCAATTGGCACCAGTGAGAACTTTATATGTATCGTACATGAGCAAGTCAACTTATCCTTTTATAGATATAGAATAAACTTGTTTAATTAGACCTGCTTTCTGATTTAGCTAAACTCTTTCCAGCCCAGTGAAGCCCCACAATTTCTCTTTCAGGTAATTGGCAGCAACACAGAAGTAAATATCAACACAAAACAGATTATTGTGGATTATGCAGGGAGAACAAAGGGTAAAATATTTAACTGCAGCAGTGTATGACTATATTCTGCACAGTGAGAAAACTTGAAGTCATTTTCAAAGTACACCGTTTCTTACTTCTTTTAAGTAGGGTCAAGTTTTTAAGCTTCTAAATCTCTGTTTTCCTGCTAATGAAAAAGAAAGGGGGGGGGAATTCCACTGAGTCTCCTGTCTACATGCTCCAGGACTTCTGTGAGGATCAAATGAGGTAAGGCTCAGGAAAATGCTACACAGACATTTGGTTAAAATGTGAAATGTTTGCACCTGACTGTAAAGCAAGTCGTGTTTCTGGGCTGAAGAAACTGCAAGGAGGATAGTTGCTAGGGAGAGGAAGCCCAGCATTGCTACATAACAGCATTACCCAGACAGACACTTAGCATGTTAGCCTTTTATATATGTAGATATGTGTGTGTGTGTGTGTGCACCTATGGGCCAGGTGCACAAAAATTTGTGCACTGGGGGGGGGGGCGTTCCTCAGCCCGGCCTGTGCCCTCTCGCAGTCTGGGACCCCTCTAAGGATGTCCACCTGCTGGTGTGTCTGGCCAGCCTGGGTGAGAGGCCGATGTCTATTTGCAGACTGGCCAAGCTCCCCAGTGGAGGCCCTCACCCCATGGGGGTGTGGTAAGCCTGGGTGAGGGGCTGAGGGCAGTTTTCAGGCTGGCCATAGCCCCTTCAGGGTTCAGGGCCCTACTGGGGTGCCTGGCAAGCCCGGGGGAGGGACTGAGAGCAGTTTTCTGGCTGCCCACAGCTCCCAATGACCCTCGAGGCCATCCACCTGGGAAGCGATCAGGTGGCCCATGGCCACCCCATGGCCTCCCAGGACAGAGGCTCGGGGCCAACCTGCTCGTCCTGCCCCCTGGCTTCTGCCTGGGAAGGCATTGGCATGCCTCCCATCTTGGCTAGGCTAATTTGCATACAGTCACTCTGATTGGCTGGTGGGTGTGGCTTAGGCATCCCAAAGAAAAGGTTAATTTTAATATTACGCTTTTATTAGTTAGGATACACACACACATACATATGTGTGTGTGTGTGTGATTATATATATATTCACATAGTTATCATTCACATTGGATAATTAAAAGATAAGGTAATAGAGGCAAATTGTAGTATCCAAGATCATAATTCTTGGAATTCACAGACCACATGAGAGCCTAAGTCTCTTCACTCCTATCCAGCCCAATTTCTTTGTGGCTTCTCATGTTCTATATTTGGTTAAAGGAAAGGAAAGGATTTGCTATTAACTTTTCCTTACTGAAGATTTGGAAAGTACTTGTGAGTGAACAGCAATTATTTTTTTGAATTTCCAAGTAAATCTGTAGTATATTTTTCTGTACCATTGCAGAACTGTAAATATATACACTGAGTGGCCAGATTATTATGACCACCTGACATTTGTAGGCAAATTAGCTATAATTTTGCACTGAAGTTGCTAGAGGGCCAGACCATGATAAATAGGGAAGCAGGTTATTTACCACAACAGTAGAAGTGATTTTTTATGAAGATATGGGTAAACAACACGATTTAACAGCCTTTGAACATGGGACATATATTATTATGAGTGGCCAGATTATTATGACCACCTAACATTTTTAGGCAAATTAGCCATACACTGCATTATATGTGATATGGAAGCCGAAGACCTGTTCAAACACCTTTGCTGCCTGCAGTTAACACGATAAGATGTCTCCAATTCACACAGGCACATAAGGATTGGCCAGTTGGGCATTGGAAAAAAGTCATGTGGTCCTATGAATCACATTTCCAGTTGCATCATGCAGATGGCACAGTGAGAATTCGGCGGAAACAGCATGAAAGCATGCACCCCACATGCATGAGTACAACCTTTCAAGCTGGTGGGAGCAGTGTTATGGCTTGGGGCATGTTTTCCTGGCATGATTTGGGCCCTTTAATTTGTGTGGAACAACATCTGAATAACAATATACCTAAGTATCATTGCTGATCAAGTTAATCCTATCATGTTGATGGCGTATCCCAATGGAGATGGCTTCTTCCAACAAGACAATGTGCCATGCCACAGTGCTCATATTATGCAGGAGTGGTTTTAAGAACATGAGGGAGACTTTACCTTGCTTAGGTGGCTCCCACAATCACCAGATCTTAATCCAATTGAGCATTTCTGGGATGAAGTTAAAAGAGCTATTAGACAGCTGGTTCCACTACCATCAACTCTCACAGAACTGGACAGTGCTATTCATGAGGCATGGTGTCAGATTCCTCACATCACCTTTCAGCATCTCATGGAGTCAATGCCAAGAAGAATCACTGCAATATTGAAGGCAAAAGATGGTCCAACAAAGTACTGTTGGGCGGTCATAATAATCTGGTCACATTATATATATAATGTTCAAAGGCTGTTAAATCATGTTGTTTACCCATATCTTCAGGGAAAAAATCAAAAATCACTTCTACTGTCGTGGTAAATAACCTGCTTCCCTATTTATAATGGTCTGGCTCTCTAGCAACTTCAGCGTGAAATCATAGCTAATCTGCCTACAAATGTCAGGTGGTCATAATAATCTGGCCATTTAGTGTATGTATGTATATATACATATACATATATGTATATACATACATATATACACTATATATGGTATTTGAGTGTTGTCACCATTGACAAGTCAGTAAAAGAAATCAGTAAAAACATGAGTATTTGAACAACATAAGCACTAAGTTTATTCACATATATTGCTTCTAACAGAAAAGAACACATATTCTTTTCAAGAACAAAAGGGATATTTGTAAAACTGGCCAACCCTAATGTGAATCTCCATAGATTAAATTTAAAAACTAGTATTTAAAAACAGGTCCATAAACACAACACAATTAGATCAAATATTATTATAGAGACAATGTAAATTCCTGAAAATTAAAAACTAAATTTCTCTTTACTTCAAGAGTAAAAGAAGAAACAGAAATGGAAATCTGAATATACTTAACAGTTTTTAAAATGTTACGTTTTAAAAATAGTTTTATGCAGCTAACATGATGCTTGGGGGAAATTTATGATCCTGAATTCTTACATTAATGATTTAAAAAATAATAAAGCCACCTACAAAAGTGCCTGGGGTGGGGGACAACTAAGAGAGTAAACAAAAAATATATATATATATATATATATATGTATATATTGAAAATGTGGCAATAAAGATAAAAACAAAAATTAATAAAATAGAAGGCAAAGCAATAGTTGAGAATACTCATTAAAGCAAAAGTTGTTTCTTTTACCAGGAATAATAATTTCAATAAACTACCAAGAAGACTGAAAGAAAAGAAAAAAAAATAATTAAAATAAGAAGAATAAAAATAAGGCATAAATACGGAGACAGCAAAGATTTAAAAGCTAATAAGGAATACTATGAACAAATTTAATAACACATATGAAAGCTTAGGTAAAAAGCACAAATTCCCAGGAAAATATAAATGACTACAACTATCTTTTTTAAAAAGTGGAAATCCAAATGGTCCTATAAAAAATTAAATTGGTACTCAAACATTTTCCCTACAAAAAAAGATTGTAAGCTCAAGAGGATTTTCAGATGATTTCTAC
>PVJC01027349.1:0-23357 GCA_004026665.1 Murina feae
TACCAATTAAAGATTTGTTTTTAAGAACCCTCTCTAAAAATGAAAATGTTCTAGGCAAATGGTGATATTATATATTCTGATGAGAACCGACTCAATCACATTAACTTTTTTGAATTTTTACCTGACATAAGCCACATTTAGGAAATGGAACCTTTGATACTGGGATAGAAAAGTGGAGGGAAATTGTAGTAGGATGAGGGAAGGAGAAAAGAGGTCTGCATGGGTACTGTAATTCTTGGCATGAGGAAGGAGGCCTAGGGACTTCCTCAAGGGATGTATTAGAGTCCAGTGACTGTTGTAACAAATTACTACAAACTGGGTGGTTTAAAACAAAAGAAATTTGTTCTGGATGCTAGAAGTCCAAAATCAAGGTGTCAGAAGGGCCATAGGCCTCCTCTGAAGGCCCTAGAGGTAAGGATCATTCCTTACCTCTTCCAGTTTCTGGCGCTCCTGCCATTCCTTGGCTTGTGGCAGCATCACTCCAACCTTTCTTCACTATCATGTGGCCTTTCTTGTGCGTGTCTCTGTGAGTTCTCTCTTCTTATAAGGACAACAGTCATTGGATTTAGGACACACCTTAAATCCAGGATTATTTCATTTTAAGATTCTCAACTCATTGCAACCACAAAGACTTTATTTCAAATGAGGTCACATTCTGAGGTCCTAGTTGGACATGAACTTGGAGTGGGAAACTCTTTGACCACTACATGGGCATTGTAGAGTGGGAGAGAGTAGCGAGGGGACTTATAGGTAGGTGGTGCTGGATAGGAGACAGAACAAGCTACAAAGTTAAATGTTTTCTTTAGAACTGGTCTTTTCTCTTCTCTTGTCTGGTAAGATGTGTCTTATTCTTTTAGAAAATTAGGCCCAAGAGAGCAGGAGATGGTACCTGCAAATGCCCTGCTATGGGATTGAGTTCTTTTCCAATTCCTTAGACCTGCAGTATAACTGGAGAACATTCTCTCCTCAGCTTACCTCCACACCACTCCTCCCGTCCCCCAACTCCTCCCTACAGAGGGACCTGATTTTCAGGAGCTTGGAAAGGCTTCACTGAGCCTGGGCTATAGATTGCTTTGAATGTTATAGCCTGGTGTTTGAAGTTCTGTCCAGGAAAAATTAGTGGTATTCACTCATATAAATGACATCCTTTAATTGTTTAAGTGTTCTTGTTAATTACCGGCATGACTTCAATGCAGTTGGACCCCTCAACATCTCCACTGAGTACTGTTTTGAAATGTTCATCTTTACATTTAAAAGCTTGGGTCTCACAGGCTCATCAGTGCCACTTTTTTTGTGGGCAGTGGACAAGCCTCGGGTTGGAGTGTTGGACTATTAGCATGTTCCCCCAGCCAGGCTGGGTGCTCCTCCTATGTAGCGGAGCTGAGTGTTCTCCTTATGTAAATGTCCGATCCACATGGGGATGTCCTCTGACTACTTTCATCTTGCCCAGATCTTGAGGGACACTTTTAAGGTAGGGACCAGCTCTATCAAAGAAGTTAGCTTCCTTAGATCAAAAGTGAAAATTCTGATAGAATCCTGAAATTTTTTGAGACAAAAAATTTCCTAGTTGGTCCCAACCACACTCTGACCTCAGTTTGATTGTACATTAGCATTGAGGTTTTTTCTTTCAGCATGATAAAAGACAGGCTTAAATGCAAAGAGGTATTTTATAGGATACTGGGGTTTCTTTCATAATCAAAGGAAACCAACAGCCCAACGGCAAGACAGCCAGGATGCAGCTTCACTTGAAAAACTACAATGAGAGACCTGCATATCACAAGGATCTGTGCTTTGTCTATGCTTTTCCCTGTTGACCTCATTTTCACTACAATTTTGTGTGAAATTTTACATCTTGCTGTTTCCACAACTAGAACGAAACTGACTCACTCCCTCTATGGTCCCAAGGTAAACTCAAATGCCAGGAAAGGGCTGTGATTGGCTCAACTTGGGCAAGGGTATCCATCACTCCTGGATCCAAGAGCCTTCAGCTATCTGGAAAAGTCACTTCCTGCAGATAGTCTCTGAAATTATACTGAGGTCTTTCACTGTCACTAAGCCATCTCCTCCTTTATGTAGTGCAAATCTTGGAAATTGATGCTTTGAATATGGTGTTTGTTTCCTTTGACAGAACCTTTCTGGAATAAGTGGAAATCTCCATCTGCTATGCCAAATTTATTAAAATGGGTCATATTCTGTTTAAGATCCTGTGTTAAGTGCTATTGTGTAAAGAATATTTAGTGAATGGATAATCTATAGATTTAATAAGCTCTGTAATATTGTGTCTACCAAGAAAATCTCTGTTCTATTTTGAATATACATTTTATTTGTTGAGGAACTAAGGCTGAGGCTTTAGCGGGGGAAGTTGATAAAAGTAGTTCTGGGCTATGTCCTCATATTTTAAAAATAAAAATAAGTACTTGCAGTACATGTCAACATCTTAAAAAAGACAAAGTATTGGCAGCTACAGAAAAAACAGACCAAGTTCTACCATTAGGCTCAGCTTTGTTGCACTAACTCATCACAGAATAGAACAAAATTCTTTCCTTATCCTGCTCTTTCTCTATTCCTGGTTCCTTGTGGGTAACTAGACTTCATTCAGGAATACTTCTTTGAAGGATAAGGACAAAGGCTGGAAGAATAAGCCAAAAACCTGGACCTTTTGCTGGGATATAATGCAGAGCGTGAGACTTGGATAGGCCTGGTTTCAACTGGATTTAAACTTAACCACTTACTGTCTGATATTTTAAAGTTTTGATGTTCTCATCTGTAATATTGGAATGATATCACACAGGGTTGTTTTTTTAAAATATATATTTTTTTATTTCAGAGAGGAAGGAAGAGAGAGAAACATCAATGATGAGAGAGAATCATTGATCGGCTGCCTCCTGCATGCTCCCTACTGGGGATTGAGCCTGAAACCTGGGCATATGCCCTTGACCACAATCAAACCCGGGACCCTTCAGTCCACAGGCTGACACTCTATCCACTGAGTCAAACTGGCTAGGGCAACACAGGGTTGTTTTGACCATGAAGGAGACAATGTGAAATGCTGAGTGTATGATTACTTGGCAAGAGTCCTATTTGGTCCAAACAGACTCTGACCTCATTTTTGTTTCTAGGTCATCTGAGTCTCTCTTCTGGGTGCCCTCTTCCCCCTCCCCGAGCCCAACGAGGGTAGATGGGCATTTAGGAAGAGCCACACTTCTAGTGGCATCACTTTCCCCACAGCTTCCTTCTGCTTTGTTGTTTTGAAATGAACACCTGTGTGGCTGGCCTCACACAGGGAGAGCATCATCTGATACGGAGTGTCCACCTGTCCTGCATGTCCTGGTTCCCCGTTGGGGTGAGAGCAGAATAGTATTCTCTTTTAAAAGCTATAACGTGTGGTTGGTGCTCATGTTTTCCTCTCTGTCATCTTCCATATTTACTGAGCGTTCAATTCCATACCCCATGTTCTTTGGAAAACACTTCTTAGGAGGAGGCAGCAGTGTTCATGTGAAAACACCAGCACAGACGGAGGGGCACTGCTCTGTGAAGTGAGGGGACTGGCTAATCCTACCCAGGGCTGGCTTGGTCCCTGGAGGGTGACAGGAAAGAGAATCAACTGTTGATCAGAAATAGTTCCACATAAACACGCAGGCAACAATATCCTCATCCAAGAAATTGCTATGAATGTCAAGTGCATCATATTTTCTGAGGCAAGATCAGAGACCATGCCAACAGAAGGATAAAATATTACTGTTGTTTTTCCTGCTCATTAATAACCAGGTTTTGTGGGACAGCATTTCTTCTAATGCTAGAAGGAAGCAAACATGTCTTTCTCCTTTGCTTGCTCTTACAGCAGAAGAGCCCAAACTCATTCCGATGGTGTATCTCCGTGATTTTCAACCAGTGAGCTGCAAGAATTTTTACAACATGCAATGCCTGACTATTTAGTCAGGGGCACTGATCTTTTGACAACAGCTAACACCACAATAGCCATCCGGTGTGAATGAATTACAAGTATAACTATTTTTTTTTGTTGTTGTTCAGATCAGCGGAAAATACATTTGTAATCTATTTTGGAAGTAAAATATTTTAGTAATCAGTTTATCTGTGCCATAAGATGAAGGTTGAAAATTGCTGGGCGATCTACATCAACATAGATGCCAGAAAGAACGCACAAGGCAGGCCCCAGCTTGGATGAAGGTGAACTCTGGAAACGATGTGGTGTTTGAGCCCTCTGGATGGTCAAGAATCCTGCCCTTTCCAGGGTAGCTGAAGAATGGCAGTGACCAGCTGCCTCTGGAAATTCTGACCTAGCCACCTGAGAATTTGCCCAACCTCTATGGGCAGCCACTCTATCCGCAGAGGTGCTTCCGAGCCTGGCCTGTCACTTGCTGAACAGTGTTTTATTCCAGCTATGGACTCCACTGGGCCCAGGGCCAGGGACAGGCGGCCTCTGTTGAGGAGAGTCAAGAATGCTTTCCATTTAATCCTGTCTCACATAACATTCAAATGCTTTAAGCCATAAACATAAATCCAATTCTTCCCGGTCTAATGTGTGTTTGGGTTTTAATATAGAGGATGGGAGCTATATTTCATTATTGGCCTCAACAGAAAAAGTAGGCAGTAAATATCTATAAAACAAAGCCTGTGAAGCCATTTCAAAGCCTACAATCGTCTTGATAATTGGGGGGAAATACAGTAGAATTCAATAAAATGATAAGGTAGAGTTTTTAAATTCCAAAGACAATATTTGTATTGATAGTTATAGTGTTCACCTTTATTTCTCAATTAGCAAAAAGGAAGAAAGCCTTTTCTGATTCCTTCAGATCTGGACCATGAAGAAACAGCTATTCTGCCACAGATGAGACTTGTTTCTCTGAAGGGATGTTAATTGTGGCAAACCCGCCCACGTCTGAGTTTGTCCAGAGCACCACCTACTGAACAGGCAGGTACTACTGCAGAAACCTGAGGGAGGGACATGCCTGGGTCTAAATTTCTTGTCAAGAGAAATAAAGTGAAAACCCATTGTGGTCTCTAGTCTTTAAATGGTTTTTCTAATATATTTTCTAACATACATTTTGCCTTAGTAAATACATCATAGTGAACATAACTACTCATTTCTCAGGCAAGTCAGAAGCAGATGGTGCTGTAAGGTCTTCCTCTGGAGAAATTGGTATTGTAGGTTGGTAGTGACAGAAAGTGTAGAGATTGTCACAAACTATTTCAGTCTTTGTGTGTTTCCAACAAGTCTCTTTGTTTTTATATATTTTATCTCTTAATGACAACAACTGGGTGCAGAAAAATTAATGCCACTGGTTGTTTAAGTTATAGGTAGTAGCTAATAAGATGGTGGATATATAGGGTGTCCCCCAAAATGTATGTGCACACTTTGAATAATTATAAAGGCAGTATTTATTAAAATACATTTGTTTTTAAAATTGAGCTATCAGCTGTTAAGTGTGTATACATTTTTTGGGACACCCTCTGTGTGTATGTACATGTCTCTCTGTGTGTGTTATATATGTATACACATACACATAACATTCAGAGTGTATGTTGCTACCTAAACCGCCCAGCTGTGAGCTCCCTGGGGGCAGAGGCCCCTGCAAATGGGCATTTGTCCCCTCAATGTAGGCATAGTGTTCTTACAACTGTGTATTTAAAGCAGTGGTTCTCGACCTTGGCTGCACTTTGGAATCCTCAGGTGAGCTTTCAAAAACCCTGATGCCACAATCCACCCCCAGAGACTTATTTAATTGGTGTGTAGACTGTGCTTGGTATTGGGAATTTTAAAAGCTCCCCAGATGATTCTAATAGCCAGTCAATGTTGGGAATCACTGGTTTAAGGAATGAATTATCCAGTTGCAGAAATAGCAGTATCCCTTCTCATAGAAGGTAAAGGGCAGCCAGAAGAAGGAAGTGGGTAACAAAGAGGCCCCTGGGGATTGGCCTGGAACCACATGGCAATGTGAATGTTCCTACCGAGTTGCCTAGTGTGAGTAGAGCATTGTGGGAATTTTCCTGGCCTGTAATCACAGGTAGTTGAGATGAGAGAAAGAGGTTGAGGGTGTTAGAAAGTTCCAGGAATAGACCTCATCTCTGCTATTGATTTACAAACTATCCCTTAAACAATTTGCAAAAAGGGCAATACATTAGTAAAGAACATATGACAAGTGTTTATTTTCAATAGTAATCATGAATGAGAATGAATATTTCCTCCCTCTTAATTACAGTAACAATTATTTTAATTATAGTCAGTGTTAACAGGGAGAAAGTGAGACTAATCTTTAATTGACTAAATTTATTTTGCATCTCAGTTAGGTACCATGAATCTAGGACAATAAAAATGTTCTTACACCTTTTTAAAAATTCTCACCAGAAGATGTGTTTTTCATTGAGTTTGGAGAGAGACAGAGTGTGAGAAACATTGATCGGTTGCCTTCCATATGCACCCTAAACAGGGATCAAACCTTTACACAGAATTGAATCCACCACCTTTTGATGTGCAGTACGACATTCCAACCAACTGAGCCATATTGGCCAAAGTTGTCCTTACCCTTTGACCCCATAATGTCTTTTCTGAGAATCTGGTTTTAGAAAATAATTCACAAATTGGGAAAATCTACATGGTCAAAAATGTTCACCATGGTTATATCCAATAGTGCAATATCAGGAACAGCCAAAGTACTAAATAACACAAGAAATGTTAGAAAGGTTATATAGACTATAAATCCATTGGGTGGAATATTGTGCAACCATTATAAGAATGGATGCAACTGAAAATGCTGCACTTAAAAATATTTGTGCTCTGGTGCTAAATAAATTATGCCATAATGCTCTTTGTAAACTATAATTTCAACTGGGTTTTGAAAAAGTCACCTGGGGCATCTTCAGTTCCAAATATTCCTCTCCTAGAGAATTGTTATTCTGACACACCAGACAATTGCTTCCTATATTGATTGGCCTATAATGGTTGTTTTGTTTTCAGCTCTTTGATCTAAACTCTCTATCTTTTTAAAAAAATATATATTTTTATTGGTTTCAGAGAGGAAGGGAGAGAAAGAGAGAGATAGAAACACCAATGATGAGAGAGAGTTATTGATCGGCTGCCTCCTCCATGCCCCCCACTGGGGATCAAGCCTGCAACTCAGTATGTGCCCTGATCAGGAATTGAACCTGGGACCCTTCAGTACAGAGGCCAATGCTCTATCCATTGAGCCAACCTGGCTAGGGCTAAACTCTCTATCTTTTGCAATAGTTCTTGGTCATTTTCATCAGAGGATACTATAAGTACAGACAATTTTTTATGTTTAACTATCTATCTTGTACTTCCTCATCGTAAGAGCCAGAGATCAATGAAAGAGGAGGCAATTAAAGCCAATGAAAGTTTTCTCTTTGTATTGCACAAGGAGAAATACAAAACCCATCCCATTCATCTTTTATGTGATCTATTCTTTGGGTCCTTCCCCCCTCAAATGGACATTTCTGGGTGCTTTAAAATTAAAGACTCTTGCTGACTACCTTAAAAGGCAGTATGGGGCCTGGTTCATTATGGGTAGAGCAGGACCTCCAGCTTGAGTAAAGATAAAAATAATGAAATAGTAAACTGGATGCATGGAAGGGGAATTGCTACAAAATGAATAAGAATTATCTCACAAATCCATCTGTGAAAATTTCAGAACTTATATGGATATTGGAGCATGGGAGTCAACTTGAAACAGTTTTGTCTGAGAAAGCAAAGCTGTTGCTTAACACAGAGGCCACAGTTCATTTTTCTGCTGATGAACCCAGCCAGAGCTCTTAGATTGTACAGAAAATGCGCCACAGCAAATCTCCAAGCGATTAATTAACGCATAGTGAACTAAATGAAGATTAAGTTGTGGTAGAGTACTTGTAATCTATTATTAACTTAATATGAAAACTTATTAACCTATTATTTAAAAATGAGTTAGTCCAAGTCATTTCCTACATTGTGGTCTGAAGGATATAATTAAAGTCAGGCTAGCTCTGATAGCATTCCTTTTTTTTTTTTTTTTTTTTTTAAGGGAAAAAAGGAGTTTTATTTTCTCTCCTAACTGAAAATTCCTAAGGCTTATTGTTTCTGGTATAACTTCACCGAGGGCCTAAAAGGGTGCCTCTAAATTTCAGTCTTTCTCTGTCTTTTGGATTTTGTCTCCTCTGTGTTGAATCAGAATTCCTTTCCGTTAGGGAGGATGGAAAGCACTCTAACCAGATGAGCAGCCACCCTCAAAGCAAGGTGATAAAAGGTGGCAATTGGGACTCTAAGAATAATTATTTATTATTAATTAATTAATAATTATGGTGGAAAGAAACACATAACATAAAATTTATCACCTTAACCACTTTAAGTGCACAGTAGTGTTAGGTATATTTACATGTCTGTGTAGAGTTCTCTAGAACTCGCTCATCTTGCAGAACTGAAGCTCTACACCCATCAAACAACTCCTCATCCTCCACCCCCACCCAAACCCCTGGCCACCACACTCAGCTTTCAGGCTTTGAGTCTGACTACTCTAGGTACCTCATGTAAGTGGAACCACATAGCATTTGTCTTGTTGGGACCGGCTTAACTCATTCAGCATAATGTCTTCAAGTTTCATCAGGATCTCCTCTTTTAAGACTAAATCTCTGTATTTTTATTATTATTTTTAGCATATAAATATGTTCAGTGATTCCAACTCATAATGATAAAAATAACAAAAATAATCCTAATTTCCTGTCTTTCCTCAGATAAACTCTCACACTTCTGGTTTTTCTCTTTTTACTCATCATCATCATCATCATCATCATCATCATCATAAGAAAGCCCTACTACCTATCCCTTGCTCCCTCCTTTACCCTTTAGGATCTGATCCCTACCTCACCACTCCTTTAAAACTATTTCCTTGAAAAGCATTAGAATCCTCTTGAATAAACATTAAATATTTGTTTCCAAAAACAGAATCTGCTATAGCACGATGTACTCATGGGAAATCTACCTCTATTTTTTGGTTTATATTTTCTTCCAGACTGGTTCTTTTGCATGTTCTCTTCTTTTCACGTTCTTTGAGTTTAGTATTTTTTTTAGTTGTAGAACCTGTAGAGTTGATAGAAGTCACGCATACTTTAAAGAGACAGCTCTGCTCAAATGCCTAATTGCTCTTATACAGCGTAATGGATTCTATTTGACACGTTCCCTACCTTATTTTGAGACAAATGTACTGTGCCTTTCCAGATTTAACTCAGTTTTCTGGTTGTCTGGAGGTCTGAAGAGGGTGGATATAAAGCCAAGCTCCGGCAGAAGTCTGAACCCAGGAGACATGAATTCTAAAAGTGTTTTGAGATTCTATCAAATGTGCCGGGGCCTACTCCATACAACAAGGGATACATCCACCTCCCATGAGGTTTGGCTCATCCTTGTCCCCCAGTTCAACACGATGTCTTGAAGAGTGGGAAGCCACGTAGTCTTTCTTACATCTTTCAAGGACTCCAGGAGAGAGAAGGACTTCTAATCTGGAAGATTAGGATTTTTTTCTATGATTTCCCCCCTAGATTCCAATCCAAACTCTTGGTTTACTTCTCTGCAAATCAAAAAGCACCAATGAGAAGACTCAAGATTTTGTTGATTCATTCCCATCTCCCCAGCAGTGCTTCAGGGGAGCAGAAAGCAGATGGGAGTCACACCAGACAGTCCCACTCCAGAATCACCTGCTCCTTTCCTAGCTTCTTTGTCAAAGTGTGTGACCCGAAGGTTGTTCCTTTCTTTGATTTAATTATGCCTGGTAAGTTTTTATTGTTTCCTTTTGGCTTTTATCTTTGTTTTTAATTTCTTGTTTGTTGCTTTAATTATCGGAGAGAGAGTCCAATAACTGGCTTTGTTTGGCCATCTGTGCCTGGAAGTTCCATAGTGTTGTCCTCATTATGAAATATAATGATAATTTCTCATTATTCACCCCCCTCCACTTTGATGCATTTTAATACAGTGGCTTATGCCCTTAATGGTCCTAGGGCCTTTCTTTTTCTGACAATACTCACTAAAATGAAGGGAATGGACTACTTTGCAGTTCTTAATGCTAGTTTCATTTGAATCTCCTAGGTTACATTTTAGAAATGCTTCACTCTCAGGAATTCTAATTTCATTTGCTTAAGGTGGATCATGAGCATTGGTATTAAAAGAGAAACAAACAAAACCCATCTAGAGCAGATTTAATAAATGGTCAGAATTGAGAACCATGGGTGTCTGGATAGTGACAGCCCCTCCCAGTTCTGATGCTGTAAGGCTCCCTTCCAACATAAAGAAGGCAGGTGGTATTTACCAGAAATCCGTCAAAAGTGCAAGTAGTTGAAGAACCTTAGCAAGATGGAAGATTCCAAGAACAGAAAACACAAAATGTAATGAAGTTATAAGAATAGTAGAAGAAGAAGAACCCAAAACAGGAAAGTGATTCTGTTTGGTATGTCACGATGGGACCCCGATATTATATATTTTTTTGAAAACACCCAGAAAATTGTGGTAACCAGTGAGATTTGAGAACTGGCACTCTAGATATTCTATGTTTCTCTTCTGCCAAAGAGGTGCCAGAAAGTTCTCTCTAATGCATCCTGTACTGCCCAAACTCTTGCCCCTGGCCTTTTGTGTATTTTTCTTTCCTCAGGGCTGAGCTCTTTGGAACAAGCTATGAAGCTTCCATTTGCTTTACTCTGCTACACCTTCCACACTGTTACTAGAACAGAGGTTCTCAAACTTGAGGAGCCTCAGAAGCAGTTGTAAGATTGATGTGACAGATTCCCAACCTCATGACAATTTCTGATTCTGAAGTCTAGGGTTAGGACTCTAATTTGGGTGTCTATCAGGTTCCCAGATGAGGCTGCTATTGCTGGTCTGGAACCACATCTTGAGAAGCCCCATGTCAGAGTAATCATCCTCAGATTGGCGCATTCCTCCATTGGCTAAAGCTGTTTCATGTTTACAGGACAAAGCCCAAAGTTGAGCAGGGAGGGGCACAGCAGGTCAGATTTTCCAGGACACCTTCCTCCACTTTGTATCTCCAGTTCAGGAGACCCAAACACTTGCCCATTCTACCATCGTGCTGTGTTCTTTCACACTTCAGTCTTTGCCTATGCAATCCTCACATGGAGTCTTTTTCTCCTGTTTCTATATTGGGGTAGACTCCCACTCATCAGTCAAGATTCTGCTTCAATGTCACTTTCTTAATGAAACTATCACAGAACCCTTCAGAAATAGTTTCTTTCTCCTCTCCTCTCTGTTCTCTAATTTGGGATGCTTTGCAGTACATTTTGATGTTCTGTTTGCATATCTCTCTAATGCATCATGAGCTGCTATAAATAAAACTAAAGTTTGCCCCTATAGTCTCTGTGTTTCTAAGACCTAGCACAGTGTCCAGAACAAAATACATGCTAAATCAACACCTCTTGCATGAAAGACTAGATAGTCAAAGGTAAATTATATAAGCAAAAATTTCATTGACTCTTTTGTTCTTTTTTTTCTTTTTAATTCTTTATTGTTTTTAAAGTATTACATATGTCTCCTTTTCCCCCCATTGAACTCTCCCCAGTAATTCCCACCCCCCAACATCTGCCCTCACCCCTCTACTGTCTGTGTCTATGGATTATGCTTATATGCATGCATACAACTCCTTCAGTTGATCTCTTACTCCTCACTCTCCTCCCCTGTCCTCTCCCCTCTGCCTTCCCTCTGAGGTTGGACAGTCTGATCTATTTTTGTTCATCAGTTTATGTTGTTCATTATATTCCACAAGTGAGTGAGATCATGTGATATTTATCTTTCTCCAATTGGCTTATTTTGCTTAGGATAATGTTCTCCAGGTCCATCCATGCTGTTGTAAATGGTAAGAGTTCCTTCTTTTTTTACTGCAGTGTAGTATTCCATTGTTTAGATGTACCACTGTTTTTTAATCCACTCATCTGCTGATGGGCACTTAGGATGTCTCGAAATCTTAGCTATGGTGAATTGTGCTGCTATATACATAGGGGTATATATATCCTTTCTGACTGATGCTTCTGTTTTCTTGGGATATATTCCTACAAGTGGGAATACTGGGTCTAGTGGTCAAGACCATTTTTAATTTTTTGAGGAAACTCCATACTGTTCTCCACAGTGGCTGCACCAGTCTGCATTCCCACCAGCAGTGCACAAGGGTTCGTTTCCTCCACATCCTTACCAGCACTTGTTGTTTGTTGATTTGTTGATGATAGCCATTCTGACAGGTGTGAGATGGTACCTCATTGTTATTTTTATTTTCATCTCTTGGATGATTAGTGACTTTGAGCATGTTTTCATATGTCTCCTGGCCTTCTGTATGTCCTCTTTCGAAAAGTGTCAATTGAAATCCTTTGCCCATTTTCTGATTGGATTGTTTATCTTTGTTAAGTTAAGTTGTATGAGTTTCCTGTAAATTTTGGAGATTAATCTGATACATTGGGCTCTGTTGCTATTTTGTTGATGGTTTCTTTTGCTGTGCAGAAACCTTTTATTTTTATGTAGTCCCATTTGTCTATTTTCTCCTTAGTTTCCATTGTCCTAGGAGCTGTATTGGTAAAGATATTGCTATGAGATATGTCTGATATTTTGCTGCCTATGGATTCTTCTAATATTTTTATGGTTTCCCATCTGATGTTTAAGTCCTTTATCCATTTTGAGTTTAGTTTTGTGTATGGTGTAAGTTGTGGTCTAGTTTCATTTTTTTTTGCATGTCCAATTTTCCCAACACCATTTATTGAAGAGACTGTCTTGACTCCATTGTATGCTCTTGCCTCCTTTGTCAAATATTAATCGAGCATAATGGTTTGGGTCGACTTCTGGGTTCTCTGTTCTGTTGACTTTTTCTTTAAAGCATAAAAATACTTGAAGTGAAAAGGCAGAGTCAGACTTTAGTGGGGGATGGGCATATCTTTTAGCTGGATTTGTCAACTATTTTCAGGAAACAAATTATGGAAATATGCAAAGTTCTAAAAAGAATTTCTGTAGACTACTATATTCTCTGCACAGGAATTAATATCTTGTTCACCATTTCTTACTCCAATCTACCCAAAAAACTTTAACATTTTAGTTCTGATTGGTATGAAAGAGAGTTTGGGTGTGATCTCACTCTTTTGAGGAAATAGAGTGATTATTTCACCTGACAAAAAATCTAGAGAAATGATTTAATAATATCCTTCACATTTGAAATTTAAGACACACTGTAATTTGGAGGATGGAGACCCAAAATCCTTTTCAAAAAATGAAATTAGTGCAAGTGTCTTAGGGCTTACAGACATTTATGTGGCCACAGAAAAAAAATTAATGTGGTTCAAAAAATAAATTACACTCATCCATTCTCAGGATTATAAAATATTGGCTAAGCTTGGGAACCTAAATCTATAGATGAGTCTAAGGGTGCGGATGTTTTCTGGCACTGACTGGTATTTTATAAAACATGTCATTGGGTTCAGCCTTGTAGAATGCATGCCATTGGAAGTTGTACATTCAGATAAAAGCTGGATCAAGAAAGGGGGTTGTTGGCAGAGCACATGTAGGTAATTGATTTGCAAAAGCATGTGAGTTGGTTTGTTCTGAGTTTTAATCTTTCCTTTCAATAAAACCTCGGCCAATGGCTTATAGATCTGATTTTACTTGTAGTTCAGAAGGGCAAAATAGCTGTACATTATGAGTGTTTTGAGGTATTTATGTGCTGAGAAATATTCTGGGATTCAATCACTACTCAATGCAGAGTAATCATTCATGTAGTCACTCATCTGACAAGTTTGTATTGAGGGTCAAACATGTGCCAGGCATTCTTGTTGGCCTTAGGAATGCAGCAGTAAACAAAATAGACACAATTCTCCACCTGTATGGATCTTGTACGCTAGTTGGGGAGAAACAGGCAATAAAACAAATAGGTATGTCTCTCCGTGTGTGTAATCACTATGGAGAAGAATAAAGCTAGCATTAGGCCAGATTAGAAAATTATGAGAATGATGAGCCTGCACGTAAATCCGGTGGTCAGGAAAGAGCTCATTCGCTTGGAGGAGGTGGAAAAGCGAGGTGCAGTTGTCTGGGCGAGGAGCGTCCCAGGCAGAGGGAGCACAAAGCACAAAGACATGTCTGAGCAACAGGGAAGTGTATCAGGAGATGAGATCCAGGAGAATACAGGGTGGAGGAGGGAGCTGATCATATATGGCCTGGTAGGCAATTGTAATTATTTGGCTCCTACTTAGTGTGAGATGAGAAATCTTTGTAATGTTGATTAGAAAAATGCTAAGATCTCTTTTTACGTGTTAACAGGGCCAATCTGGCTGCTGTCTTCTAAACAGCCTGAAGAGAGATGGTGCAGAAGCAGGGAGATGAATAATCCAGGTGAGAGATAGTTGTGACTTGGACAAGAATTTTAGGGCACAGGTGGTGGGTAGTGGTCAGACTCTGTATGTATTTAATAGAAGAGCTGACAGCATCTGCTAAAGAACTGGATAAAAAATGTAATGAGCCCTGGCCAGTGTGGCTTAGTTGGTTGAGCATTGTCCCAAGCACTGAAAGGCTGCTGGTTTGATTCCCAGACAGGGCACATACCCAGGTGGTGGCTTTGATACCTATCAGGGTGTGTATGGAAGGCAACCAATTGATGTTTCTCTCTCTCTCTCTCTCTTTCTCTCTCTCTCCTTTCTTCCTCTCTTTAAAAAACAACAAGAAGCCCTAACCGGCTTGGCTCAGTGGATAAAACGTCGGCCTGCAGACTGAAGGGTCCCAGGTTCGATTCCGATCGAGGGCATGTACCTTGGTTGCGGGCACATCCCCAATAGGAGGTGTGCAGGAGGCAGCTGATTGATGTTTCTCTCTCATCAATGATTCTAGCTCTCTATCCCTCTCTCTTCCTCTCTGTGAAAAATCAATAAAATATATTTTAAAAAATAAATAAAAATAAAAAACAACAACAAACTAACAAAATAAAATCCCCCAAAACAGTAAAAACATGTAAAAAATGGTTAAAGAGATATGTCAAAGATGACTATCAAGGTTGGGACCTGAGCCATGGGGAGGTGACGGTGCCATTCATTGAGTTGGGAAAGGCCTTGGGAGAAGCAGAGCACTGTATTTGGAGCAGGTCATGTTAAGATGCAGATGGGATGTCCAAGGGGAGCCTGGCCTTAGGGAAGATATCTGTGTTGGAAATACTAATTTGTTTGGTAGTTATCGCACATGGACAATATTTGAAGCCATCACACTGGATGAGATCACCAAAGGTGAGAATCTAGATAGAAAAGAAAAGAAGTTAGAAGAAAAGCATTCTGGGGTGTCCAATGGGAAGAGATTAGGGATATGAAGAAGTCAAGGAACTGAGAAGTAAGAATGTGGGAAGGATGTTGAGATCATCAAAAATTAAGGCAAAAAGAGTGTTAAAGAATTCCATAGGGACCCAGGTGCTAAAATATTCAAAGGATAAGCCATCCAAAGTTTTGCTTATTATGCGTATTATGCAAGTACAATGACTCAACTGGTATAAAATCCAACAGATTTTTTTTCTACAATTGCGCTTCATATTAACTTCTATTAACTATCCTTTATCGCCACCTGCTGGACATAGACCAAAGCAAATAAATATAGAAGGATGAGGCCTCCAAGGAAAGTCCATGTGATTTTCATAAATTTCAGGAGGGAGGAAAAAAATAGAAAAGTTCTTAGAGTACTGTGATTAATTACATAATCACTTTGGAATGTAACTAGAGGCAATCAATTTCACAAATCTTGGCTTCTGAAATATCTAGGAAAGATGTGTAAGAGAGAAGCAGAGTTTGGGGAAGACTAAAAAGAGACACAAAAAGGAAAAAGAGGGAAGGATGTGGGAGACAGAAGAATTATTTAATTATTATATAATTTGTCTTTTGGGAAATATACTATCTATGTTTTTAATTTGTCATCTATACACATATTTCCCCTCCCCCAATAGGTTAAATTTTTTTGTTGTCACATGGTAAAATGCACCTGGTTCCTGGGCTCCAAAACTTTAAGAAGCTGAATGGTTTAGCTCAGTCCTCCCTGCCCATGAGATTGGTAAAGTAGACACAGACCAGTGTCAGGGCACCTTCCTCCACACACATAATAAAGGCTGTGGCAGCAATCTGACTTCCACAAGTGAAACTCCTAGAAGTGGAGATTGATTTCCTGCCCTCTTCTTGTAACTGCTGCCTTTTAGGGTATTTAAACAGTCTTACCTGGGCGCTCCACTCTGACGTGCAATAGCAACGACAACAACTCCCACCTAAGGAAGGTCACCAGTTAAAGACAGGATAACAAGTTGTAACAAATAGCAAATGTGCCCAAGAACATGAAGCTGCTGGAGGAGACAGAAAACAATGTATTGGGGGAGGGGGGACAATAAGACCAAATGTCATTGGTAACACATAAAAGAATTTATGAAGTGAAAAGATAGAGCTTACCATTTAGGCAGTCACAAAGATAAAAACAAAAAAGTTCACTGTTATGGCCCAAATCACTAGCTTGGAAAAGCAAGTCCAGGAAATATCTTAATGGCTAGAGAAAAAAAGTATATAAAAAGAGAAGACAAGACATTTGGAGACTAGGCTTAAACATTTAATTCTGTAATAGAGTTCTAGAAAAAGAGGCAATACTACTACTACAAAAAAAAAAAAAAAAAAGAAATAAATTGGAGAGAATTTCTGTAAGTTAAATTGATAATGGTGGTCTGCAAATCCAAAGGGGTATACTGACTTCCAGACTGCATGAATGAGAAAAGATACACTTTTCAGAAAATTCCAATAAAATTCCTGGATCCAAAAAAGAAAGAGAAAATCATAAAGAACATATCATTACCCAAAAGGAAAAAAAAAATGCCAGATTGGCATTGGACTAGAAACTAAAAGAATAGAATCAAACCTACAGATTTGTGAAAGAAAATAACTCTAAGCCACAGTCCTATACCCAACCAAGATGTCCCATCTCACATGGTCAAGAAATTTGAAGCTATGCATGAATTCAGACATTATAAATGGGGGCTTTTCTCAAGGAAATGCTCTAACCACAAACCCAAACAGACATAAAGTTAGAGCAAGATGAATATGACAAAACAGCCATGAGCAATGAAACTGGAGATAGTTACATCTGTAATATATCCACATCAATCTGCCTAAATGAGTAAGGGTAGACTGTCAGGGAATCTGTAAGTAAGTGCAAATGTGGACTCTTGAAGCAAGAGATTAGTTTATAGACAATTGACCACCAGCAAATCAAAAAAACGAAATTATCTCAGGAATAAAACAGGAATTGGAGAGAATAGTAAGTACAATCATTCTAAAAATTTTAACTTAAGACCTGGTGAAGAAGGAGAAAGAACATATTGAAAAATATTCACTGGTCTTCTGGAGGCGATGTGGTATGTAGCAGTTAGTTAACTGTTTCTCTGGGAAGGCAGCCACCTCTGGTTGTTGGGAGATTCCAGGGGGCATTGTGAGGATCCTGGTGACTCCACTGAGAACACAGTCTTCCCCTCCTGTCCTCATTATCTACACTTGCCTGAGGGGAATGTTGCCTATACAGGCCCTGAAGTGCTCCTTGATCATACGAAATAGCAGGCTTTTATCAGGTCAACTGACATGAAATTGCCAATAATCGGACCCTATTTAACTTACTATTTTTATATTACAGAGTGTGGAATGCAATATGTTAGTCCAGCCAGTATTCAAGGCTATCTGCCAGGGACATCACTTTTTTCCATTGCTGCACTGTATGTTACACGGGAGATGTTAGCTTTTCTAGTTACTGATTTGCAGGCCAGCAATTATTCACCTTGGGGTGAGGACTTCAGTCCAAACGAGTTTGCCTCAGCTGCTGTAGCTGGTTTTTCTGTTGTGAATTTCCAGCATTCAAGCTGCACAGATTTCAACAAATTTGGAAGAAAAAAAAAAGCATTCCCTTCTTGAAGAACTAAAAAATGGTTCCAAGTTGTCAAGCAGTCACCCATTGTCACAATATTTCTGTGAAAATAAAATTCCTTGCATTTGTCAAATTCTCACAATGGTAGACTCAAGATACAAAATGAAATTTTCTAGTTACGGAACTTACAAGATGAAATTTAAGACTAATTTAATAAAGTAACATTTGTATGTTGACTATAGGATTATTTACAATAACTTATAATATTGATAAATTAAAAAGAATCAAAGCCTCCAACAGCAGGGATTGGTTAAATAAATAATAGCATCTTCCAACTTTTTTAGAATTGTAAATCCTCTTAAGTGGTATTTTCAGCAATTTTGAATGGCATGTGAGAAATATCAGATTTAAGTGAAAATACATTAAAATATTCAATGGATATAATAAAGATTTTGTTATAACATTTCTTTAAATACAGAAGATGCAATCAGGTCTGGCAGATTATTAGTTAAAAATAGTCAAGCAGACAGAAAGTCTTACAAAACAATGCAGATATACCTTAAATATTTTATTTTAACCTAAAACATTGACATATACTTTCATTTGAAAACACTTTCATATAATACAAAGGCATGATCAACATTCTTACCTAAACCACATCCACAAAGCCTTACCAACAGTTTTAGTTTCCTTAAATTAGAGGGTGGAATTTGTACATTTTGTGTGTAGAATCTTAAAAGATTTAAAAATAATCTTGTTTATTCCTTTACAGATTCCTTTTAAAAAGTATTTAAAATTAAATATAGTAGCCAGTATAAATGATATTAATAGGTTTGGGAATAAACATAGCTGACTTGGTAAATATCAACTGGACCCCTGGGGCAGGGGAACTTGAGCCTGCTGGGAAGGTGGCAGCTTACTGTGGGCTTGCCTACAGGATGCACACCTGCGTGCACATCAGGGCCACCTGGAAGGCTTGTTAAAACCAGGATCTGTGGGCCAACAATCTGATACAGAAAGTCTGGGGTGGGGCCCGGGAACTTGCATTTATTAACAGTTCCCAGGGGTGGCTGATGTTGCCGGTGGGGAGCCACATTCTGAAAACCACCAGTAGAGACCAATCCCACAAATTAGTAAATGAAATTTGGTGAAGTGACAGTCCCCTGTACTTGCTACCATCTAACAAAGAAGCACTGCTGTTTTAGCAGGGAAAGCATAAATTGTTATGCATTTTTAAATGGAATATTGTGTTTGATTTAGGATTGAATTGTATTACAAAGAGGAGATTTATGTATTAATTACTGGGAATGAAATTACTGCTTTCACTACTCTGGTGTTTAGAATAGCTGCATTTTTTGTGCTTAAAATAGCTGATTATTTTCCTGACTATAATTTCTTGCATTTGTTTTTGAAAAATGTGTTTCTAAATAACAAGAGAAAAGCTTTCACATTAACTGCAAACACTTTTCTGTTAATAACACTTTGCAAATGTGGTTAGCCTTTATTTCTGACCAATAAGAGGCCAACTCATACATCAGCTATCACGATCATTCTATTTCTCTTTATCACATGGGTTTTTGAAGCACACCTGAGGTCACAGTGTAATAAGGCGAGATCCAAGTGTGAGGAGATGAATCCCACTTCTCGAAGGAGAGAAGAATCTGCAAGTGGATTTGCAAAACGGGTTGCCTCTGATCTCCAGTGTTCATTTGCACCAATGGTCTGCCATGGTTTTAAAACAAAAATGGAAACGTGTTCTGTCTTTAACTATGGGAACTTCCTTCTAACACAATAGGGAAACTGAACATTATAACAATATACTGTGGAAATATATTTGTTTACATAGAAAGATACATCATTGAGGGGGAAAAAGCTAGCCACAAAACAGCTTATGTATTATGAGTCCATTTTTTGTGAGGAAAATGTGAAGTAAGTATAACAAAATATTCCCAGCAGTTATCTTGGTGGGAGGGAAAGATGGATTCCTGGTGGGGTTTTTTTTGCTCATGTTTTTCAGTATTGCCTATTACATATTAGTTATGTAATTTGCCAAAAGGCCGCTATTATTTTTGAAAAGCAAATACGAGTGACACAAAAAAGACCATAACTGTCATTTCCTACAGTTTATTTTAAAATAATGCCCTTATTTACCTGCCTGAGATGTAAATTGCACCGTTCTAAAAGAAAGCGTGGTATAAACAGGTTATGTGGGTACAAAAGTGATTTATCTGCTGACACACCAAAGCATTGTACATCTTTAGAATATAGCCTTTAACATATAATTACTCCTTCAAATACTAGCTGTTTACTGATAATGGAATAACAAACACAGAAATAAGCACAGTCATAAATTACTAGTAGTCACTATAGCAACATTTTATGATAAATTCTATATTTGTCTCTGCAAAATTACTCTGGCTGACATAAAAATCTTACAATGTGTATTATTTTTAGTATATGTGAAATAATTTTAATATAACATTAAAATATTATTGTAAATATAAATTAGTTATCCATAAACCTCCCTTCCCTCCCCCAAAACTCCCCACAATACTGGAGAATTTACTATAAATCAAATTATCCTCTATTCGACACAGCAAGACCACCTTTCATGAGGAAATCTATACAGGCATTTTTTTAGTTGCCTAATTAAAATGGTTATAGAGACATTTACCCAATCTTGTCTTCCTTATTCACAACTTCCTGAAGGCTGTGGTTGGATTTTAGTTGAAATACTCAGGTGGTTGTTCAAAACTTTATTTTAAGAATGAGAAAACCAATTATGTTATTTTAACAAAAAATTAAGATGATCCTAGAGCCTCTATGTTAACCTGTATGCACATATGCATGACCAGGGGACACTGACAATGGGGCAATGAGGGTCAAGGGGGGTGGGAGGATGGGAATGATCTAGAAGAGGTTAATGGGGAAAAAGAGAACCTATGTAATACTTTCAACAATAAAGATTGTTTAAAAATCTCAATCTTTCTTTTCCATTGCAATCAATAGAAATCACCCTTCAAAAAAAGACAAAAGAAAGATTATAATGGCAGTCACATTTACATTTGAAGTTTTGTGTGTGTGTGTGTGTGTGGTTGATAGTTCATTGGAGGCAGAACAGGTCCAAACACAAGCTTCTTTAAAAAAGAATTCTTTATTGATTTCAGAAAGAAAAGGAGAAGGAGAGATAGAAACATCAATGATAAGAGAGAATCATTGATCGGCTGCCTCCTGCACACCCCTTACTGGAGATCAAGCCCACAACCCAGGCATGTGACCTTGGCCAGAATTGAACCTGAACCCTTCAGTTCACAGCCTAACGCTCTGTCCACTGAGCCAAGCCAGCTAGGGACAAGCTTCATCTCTCTTTGATGCTGGTGTTTTGTGAAGGTGGGGATGCTTAGTCTACAAGCCTCCATTTCTCTGTCCATAGCCCTCTGCCAGTTTTGTACTATACTCAGAGCTTTACAGCAGTTCCCACGATCCAAGTGTTCTACATTTTCATTGTCTCATTTCCCTCCTGTTAAAGTGGACAATCTCGCTAAGAAAATACAGTTGTTATTTAGAGTGTTACTCCTTAGCATGTTTAATTCTATACATGTACAGAGGTTATCAAGCCAGAGGACAATGTTTACATCTATATTTTAATTCAACAAACATGTCATCCAAGCCACCATAAATAATCAGGCAAGAGCATAAGATTTCAAGGAAAAGTATTTGGATATTTATCAATTTTAGAAATTTCATTTAGAACAATTATAAGCTTGAATTTAATGTATTTTGGTCATTTAATTTTATTATTTACAATGATCTAAATGATATTCAAATCTTTCCCTATATCCTAGTATAATCGTCTTAGCTACTTAATATTTTATGAGATTGGCACATACCATCACAAGATAATCTTTATAGAAAAACCTCAGGACAGATGAAAAACATCATGTTGCCCACATAAGATTTTATATAAATAATATTCTCTAAATGTTATGACATAGTCTAGTTCACACAGTACTTTTAAACACATTATTTGATTTGGTACAACTCCATGAAGGTGGCTATCCCACATTAACATATAAGGGAATGGAGACACAGAGAACTTACAGGACTTTCCAGCTCATACTATAAACGTAATTCTGGACTCTCAGTTCTGTTCCATTGGTCTGTGTGTTTGTTTTTCAGCCAATACCATGCTGTAATGGGACTATATCAAACTAAAAGCTTCGTCTGCACAGCAAAGGAAACCGCCAACAAAACAAAAAGGCAACCAACCTAATGGCTGGAAATATTTGCGAACAACAGCCCTGAGCAGGGGTTAATGTTCAAAATATATAAAGAACTCATACAAATCAACACCAAACAAACAACCCAATTATAAAATGCGCAGAGGACCTGAACGGACACTTCTCCCAAGAAGACGTACAAATGGGAAACAGATATTTGAAAAGATGCTCAGCTTCACTTGCCATTAGGGAAATGCAAATCAAAACTATAATGAGATACACCTGTTAGAATGGCTATTATAAACAAGTAATAAAAAGTGTTGGAGAGCCCTGACCGGTTTGGCTCAGTGTATAGCATCGGCCTGCGAACTGAAAGGTCCCAGGTTCAATTCCCATTGGGGGCATGTACCTTGGTTGCAGGCACATCCCCAGTGGGGGGTGTGCAGGAGGCAGCTGATTGATGTTTCTCTCTCATCGATGTTTCTGACTCTCTGTCTCTCTCCCTTCTTCTCTGTGAAAAATCAATAAAATATATTTTTTTAAAAAGTGTTGGAGAGGACAGCAAGATGGCGGCATAAGGTAAACACCGTAAATGCAGCCGTGAAAAACTATTTCAGAAAAACCATGAAAAGAACACACGGACACCACTCGCACCCACAGGAAGGCTGGCTGAGTGAAAATCCTACAACTAGAAAAGAGTCTGAGACTCAGAGGAGCGGCGGAAGCAAAGTACAGAGGTACGGAGGCACGCGCACAGGGCTCGGGGAAAGGGCTGGTGCCGGAGGTTGTGGTTCTTTTCCAAAACGAAGAGAGCCACAAGTTCCCAGCGGCTCTGAACTCCAGTTCCAGGTGAGTTTCTGAGGACCCAGACACCCAGAGAAGGGGACTGACTGGCACTAGGAGGAAATTCAAAGCGGGTTTCTCTCAGTGTTGCTTGCAGCAATTACCGTGGGACACAGAGACCTGGTGTCTCTCAGCGCAGGGCTGAGAAGCGCCATAGCTATTTGCTCCGCCCTGCCCTGCAGACTCCCCAAGGCCCCGCCCCCCCAAGCTGCATCAGAGGCTTTTGCAGATAAAAGACTGAGTAGCCTAAGGCAAAGGCTAACTCAACACCTCCTTAAAGATACAGGAGCCAGCCCCACCCAGTGGCCAGAGTGGGACTAACCTAAACAAAACAGATCCACAAGGAACACACTCGGGGCAGATGCAGTGAGCATAAAAGCCCCACTGAAACAACTCTAGCC